>JAULBZ010000003.1:0-77961 GCA_032360805.1 Neoturris breviconis
GGAGTGTTATTTGAGTATGGTTTTCAGGTTTAAAGCTGAAAATATACTCAAAAATGCTCCACCACAGGTGATGTCCAACAGTTATATTCAGGTTTGGTATATCATTCTATAACAATATGACATTCTAATTTATCCAAACTTTCCCTTTGTAAGACAACACAAGCTTGTAAATAACCATCAAACAAAAATGCCTATGGAGAAGTGTTTGTGAGTTAGCTTTACAGCTGAAAACTATACTTAAAAACACCTCCAACAGTTATTTTTCAAGTGTGTAACATTTTAAATTATCCAAGGAACAAGCCTCAAAATAACAGTCGGATACCAACTGTGGAGGAGTATTTTTTTACTACAGTTTTAAGCTTTGATGCTGAAAACTGTACTCAAAACACACTCCTCCATGGGTGATGTCCAACCGTTATTTTGAGGCTTGAAGGAATAATTACATATTGTTTTTGTGGTTGTTGTTGACAGGTATCCATGGTAATGAAATTGCAGGAAGAGAATTGCTATTATTACTTGCACGCCATCTTTGTATGGGTTATGGTAATGACCATGACATTACAACACTACTCAACAAGACAAGAATTCATATCCTTCCACTAGCAAATCCAGATGGTGCTGAGCAAGCTATACTAGGAAGTTGCAATTCTGACAAAGGGAAAGACAATGCTAATGGAGAGGACTTAGCTCAAGATTTCCCTGGTATAATTTTTAATTATTTATCAAAATAATATGTCTAAGTAATCTACAAAAATAATTATATATTTCATTTTGCAAAATACAGATATTTGAATATAATAACGATATGAATTTGTAGCCGCGTCAGGTTGACCACTGATCATAGAAATTATGGAAAAGTCATGGAACTTTTATTTGATCATGGGAAAAGTCATGCAATTCCCAAATTTTACCAAAATGTCATGGAAAACTTTGTAGCTAATATAGATTGCCAAATTTTTTCGTTAGTTTTACATTTTTATTTGCAATTAGTAGTAATAACCATTGTGATGAAAAGGTGAGCAAAAACTTGTTCAAGGTCTGCAGTAAAGACGCTGGAACGGCGTATTGGACGTTGTTCTAGCGTTTTTACTGCTGACTTTGAACAAGTTTTGGCCCACTGGGCTGCCCGCTAACCAGATAACTATTTTAAAATTGTGTAACTTATACTACAAAATCGTGTTCAAGATTATTCTTATTTATTTTCTCTTATTTACTCTGTCATGACAGCGGTTGAATAAAAGTAAATAATCACTGTGTGGGAGGGATTTTTGGTAGCCTGAAACTATGCTCAAAAAGCACTCCTCCGCAGTGATTATTTACTTTATTTCGACCACGGCGTGATTAAGATGACAGTTAAGAATGTAGATAGAATCTATGTCCTGAATTGTACTTCCTGAAAACTCTTGCTAATCCTTTTCCTAATCCTCTTGCAAATTACAACTTTAACAGGCACCTTCTCAAAAATGAATTTACATCGAAGAGTATTGAGTAAACGATCTTGCAATGGATTGGCTTTTTCGTACCGAAGAAACCAATCCATTAGCATCATATTTGCTGAATTTAGGTAGCCTTTACATGGACCCCTAAATGAGTTTCACCCTAAACGATCTTCATTTGATTGGTTTCTTCGTCCTAAAGAAACCAATTAATTGCAAGTTTATTTAGGGTGAAACTCTTCTATGGCTAGGGATCCATGTAAAGACTGCCTTAGTCTATTTAATCGTACCAAAAAAATTACTTTTGGAAGAAATTTTGAGATGGTCCTTAACAATACTCGAAATCAATTTTATGCTATATATTTTCATTAGGCGGAAAATTCGCTGCAAAAGCCAAAAGAAGACATTCCATCGATAGAAATTAACGTCAATTTCTACCAATGGAATGTCTTCGTTTGGTTTTTTGCAGCGAGATTTTCGCCTAGTGGAAATCATCATTAAGTTTCTCTCTAAAGGCGGATCTTCGCTAGGCGAATTCTTTCACACGGATTCTATTACATTGGTTGAAAGTGACGTCACCCGTTAAATGATGTCACTTTCACCCAATGTAATAGCTTCATTTAGAATTCACACGAACGAATTTGTCTCGTCTTAAACATTTTTTAAATACTTTATTTAGTTGATAGTGATGACGTCGACAAACCAACTCAACCAGAAAGTAAAGCTATATTAGACTGGATCAAGCAAACACCATTTGTTTTGTCAGCTACTTTGCATAGTGGTTCTCTAGTGGTTAGTTACCCATATTCACATGGACTAAATGATGTTACAGAAGAGAATCCAACTCAAGATGATGATGTGTTTCAAAATATAGCTAAAACCTATAGCTCAGATCATCCATCCATGTCGAAGGGTCAACCATTTTGTCCCGGGCCTGAAGTGAAACAAACATTTATGGATGGGATTGTAAATATGGCAGAATGGAAAAACCATTCGTTAAGCATGTTGGATTATAACTATATACAGGGTAAATCAATGGAGGTTGCGATATATACAGGTTGCTGTAAAGCACCCAAAAAAACTGAATTAACCACGATTTGGGATGATAATAGAAAGGCGTTATTGAAATTTCTCCATCTGGTAAGTAAGAATTGTTATCCAAGTAATTGTTTAGTCTAGCAGGCTAGCAGCTTTTGTAATTGATTAGTATCTCAGCATCAATTGCGAGAATGTTAATGAGACAGTACTCCTCCGTAGATGTTGTTTACTTACTGAGAATATCGATCTGACATAAACGCAACGTCCGTCAACATCTTCAAAAAGATGTAGTTTTTGACGTCACTGGGAATGTACATGAAAAAACAAAAGGCTGAATTAAAATTTCGTTTAGAAATTATTTTGTATGATTATGCTTATTAGATGCAGAAATGAGGAGAATATACATCAGCTTTTATAACTGCGGAGAAGAGTACTAAACAAGCCTGACAGTAACTGTCGGTTATCACCTGTGGAGGAGGAGGTTTTCGAAACTGAAACTGAAAACTAAACTCAAAAAATGCTCCTCTACGGGTAATGTCCGGCAGTTATATTCAACGATCAAATTGCAATCAACTCGTAGACGTTACACCTTTTCTCCTCCATAAAAAATCATTAATAGATAAAGAGATCACTGTTGTTTCTTTTTATAGTCACGCCCACGTCTTGCCCAGTAAGCAAACACTTGTTCAAACTTTACAGTAAATATGCTAGAACAACGTTTTTAACGTTTTCTTTGAGCAAGTGTTTGCCTATTGGGTACTATATGTTACACTTGCATCTTAATTTGTAATAATTTCAATTTATATTGTTCTAGGTGCATACTGGTGTTAAAGGTTTTGTGTATGACTCTCTTTCAAAGAAGCCTATATCTGGTGCAAAAATACACGTAAATGGCCGGGATTATGTGGCCGTAACAGCAGAATTCGGTGACTATTGGCGAATGCTTGTACCTGGCTCCTATAAAATTACTGCTGTTGGTCAAGGATACCAAGCTAAAGATCTGATGGTTCATGTAAACAGTAATAAGCATGCAACTGTAGTAAACTTTTCTCTTGAAAAGAGTCGAAGTATGCGCGTAACATCGGTTATATTCGTAGCGTTAGCGTGTTCGTGTGTACTCGTATTTATATTACTCATGTATATCGTTGTACGGATATGTCGTCATAAAAAACGATATGGAAATCGAGGCTTTAAACCATTACGTCAACATGAAAATGAATATTTAAAAGACACGAGAAATGGTAACGGTATAATATTAGAAGAGTCTGAAATATCAGACCTTGAAGAAGATGAAGAAGAAGTTATATTTAGTGACGAAAATGATCTTGCTTTGAAATCTTAATTTACAAAAAAAAGAGAAGATGTGTTGGGAAGAGTATCGAGTCAAAATTCTTAGAAAGCATAGGTCTATTCATAATATTCCATAGGTTTATTCAGAGTATCGAGTCAAAATTCTTAGAAACCATAGATCTATTCATCAATAATGCAAGCAAGGTGTAGAAACGTGTTACAATGTAATAGCTTCCTTTTTGTGCAGTGACTGCATTGCAACAAGTTTCTACTTTGAGCAGCCTCTGCCTTGTTTTTATTATTTATGAATAGATATAGTCCTATTCATAAAACAATAAAAACGAGGCGTTCGCTGCTATAAATAGAACTTGTTACAATGCAATAACTTCCTTTGTGTGTAGTGAACTATCTATTGGAAGTTATTGGATATGGTACCGGTGTCGAAAAGACGTTCATTTGACGTTCATTTGACGTTCATTTGACGTTCATTTGACGACACTGATTATAGATTATGCCAACTGATACTCTTCTTCTCAGATCCTTTTTAATGTTGGACATCGCCTGTGGAGGATTGATCAGCTTTGCAGCTGAAAACAACTCAAATACACACTCCTCCACAGGTGATGTTTGAAAGTTTTCTAACTTTGCGCTGCGCCCTTTTATTTTCATGCACTAACATTAGCCTTGAAAAGGTTTAACATTAGCCTTTAAAAGGTTGTATTAGGTCTTCTTAGACGAAGATGGTTGTGGGATACTCAGTAACGACTCCGTAAGGGGCCATCTCAAAAATGAAATCTACAGAGGAGAATATACTGAGTCAACAATGGATTTATTCCAAATTCGTTGACCTAACACCCTTCCGTACAGATTCATTTTTGTTGAATTTTGTCAATTTTAGTTTATTTAACCGTAAACGTTGGTTTTGAAATTTTGAGACAGTTCCTAATTGCATCTAGTACGAAATTCATTCTCTACTGCCTTTTGTGTCCGCCTACACTTAAGTCTGTTTACCAGTTTTTGAAATAAAAAGGAAATAGCTAATCACTATGGATGAGGGGATATTGAGCGTTTATTTCTCCTCCACAGTGATCATTTGTTCATCATTCGAGCGAGCACTGTTTTACGTAGAAAAGTGAAAAACTATTAGTAATTAGTCTCTTTCAAAATGAATACCAACAACGATGCAATTTATTGGTTTCTCCAAAACAAGACAACATAATAATGTAACCCATTTGTCTCTAGAGACTATACTCCTTAGGGATATTAAGTGTATAGCCGCTCATCTGTAAAGATTTGTCCTCTCTCATATATGGCCGGCTACGATATAACTTTTTCGTTATTTTTCTTCTTTATTTTTTTCATATTATCTTGATTCTATATTTTTATACATATTGAGATTATAGTGGACTTATTTTCATATTGCCATTTCACAATTCGAAATATGCACAAATAACATCCCTGGAGAAGAGTTCATTGAATTAACACTCTCCTTTGCAGATAATTTATAAGCTTATTTTGTATTCTGTGTTTTCTTCGTATATTTTAAAGTTTTATTTATTTTCTACAGATAGCTTCTTCAAGAATTTCGTTCCATTAGAATATTATTGCCATTGAACAATCTTAGGCAGTCTTTACATGTACCCCTAAATGAGTTTCGCCCTAAACGATCTTACATTTGATTGGTTTCTTCGTACGAAGAAACTAATCAAATGCAAGATCATTTAAGGGAAATCTCATTTAGAGGTTCGTAATGGCTGCCTTACAGTTAATTTGTTTCTTCGTATCAATTGCAAGTTGAACACTCTACCTTGAAATTCTATCCTATTATAGCTCAGAGGTCGTATAGATATATGATGGTGGTCGTAATAAGAGTAAATGATCACTGCGGAGGAAGCAATGCTTCAGACTTTGTAGGCTAAAGCTATGCTCAAAAATTACTCCTCCGCAATGATTAGTTGCTTTTTTATTTCGACCACGCTAGATTCTATTGCAGTAAGTGTATTGGAATAAAAATTTCTCGATTTTAGGTCGTTAACTCTCCATGCAAGACAAGACGTTTGTGTTTATTTCTTATGGTGTGGGCAAAAACTTGTTCAAAGTCCACAGTAAAGACGCTAGAACATCGTTTTCAACGTTGTTCTGACTTCTTTACTCCAGACTTTGAACAAGTTTTTGCCCACTAGGTTATTATTATTTTTTTTTCAAATGCGGGGCATCTAGGGGACATTAACCTCAGAACAATTTCGTTCATACATTGCACAACAACCTCTTCCTCAGCATCTCTTATGATGGGCATAATAATCTCTTATGATAGTCATAATTACTACGACTAACGTTGTTCTTATTCTTCTTGATAAAAGTCTTGTGACAAAGGTTGAACCATTATAAGAGTTCTGAGGAAATAGGTTGAACACTAGGTTGGTTTTGATTTATTTATTTATTTGATAATTGTATAAATAGGAGCATTATTATTAAAAGGGAACACAATAAGCGTGAATAGTATCTGTAAAGGAGTGTACTCATTTAATATTCAGACGATTGATTGGTTTCTTCGTAACGATCTATCCAGCTATTTATTGACACTTCATCACAGATCATATTTATCCTTTATGAAGATTTCTGTTATTATTGTCGGTTGTCGATTTAATGGAGTTGAAAATAACAAATAAATTATTTAAAAAAATCCGTAATTATTTTTTTACAGAAATTTTTGAAAAACTGTCTTCCTAGTTCACAACCTCGTCTCCAGTGCCTTTTTCTCTTGATATGAGAAAGGCGAGGCTCACTCTGTCTTCATTGGAAAGGTCGTCATTTTCATCAGCCTAAATAAAGAGACATCTTGACAAGTTCAAACTCGTTCCCAGGGCTTCTTGCCTTTTCGAAACATGCAGCTCTTTCGTAAAAGGCAAGAAACCCTGGGGACGAGGTTGTGACAAGTTATGAGTTCATGTTAACAGGACAAGTAGAAGACAACATACAGGGTTGCCAGCGTCCTGGAAAATCCTGGAAAATCCTGGAAAATGAAATTTGTCCTGGAAAATCCTGGAAAGTCCTGGAATTTCATGGAAAAAAGGGAAATTGTCCTGGAAAATCCTGGAATTTGAATAACATCCATTCTAAAACTGGGAAACTATAATTTTTTTATTATTATCTTTTTTTTATACTCAAATTGGGAAATTCTAACCTAATTGTGATTAGGAAAACAACGTATAAATCCTGGAAATTAGCTGAATTGTCCTGGAAAATCCTGGAATTTGCATGGTACAAATCCTGGAAAATTGGAAAAAATACCCTGGAAAGTCCTGGAATTTCAGTTTCTATTTTGGCTGGCAACCCTGACATATCTTGGTGAATGGTGTTGATAGTAGTGTGATGTATCGGTGCCCAGGAGAAGAGTACTGACTCAATGACCTTGCAATTGATTGGTTTCTTCGTATCAAAGAAACCAATCAATTACAAGCTTGTTGACTTAACACTCTTCTTCGTTGATTAATCTTTCTCAAATTTATTGATTTTGACTACTAGCTGCTAAAATATCGGCTTATTGAAACGAATTTTAGGGAAAGCTCCTTACATAGCGCATAATCCGGTCGGTTTTCCTTCTTTTTACTGAGAAATCTCATTGCTTGCGACACTTGCTATATCCAGGGTTAAAAACCTTCCAGACTCTTGTGCCAAAAAAATACAAATTTGAACCGAGTAAGGTAGGAAAACCGTGGCTGTAAAAAGGAGCAAATTTGTGACATCTCTTCCATGAATTCAAGTAAATTTTGATTGACGCAAAAATTTGTTGTTGCGAATTTTGTTCATGACAAGTTGAAACGTTAAAAAAAATGTGTTTACGTATAAAACTTTGGTGTAAAACCTATATAATAAATGTGATATATATGTATGTGATAAAGTTCGTACATAGTTCGAGACAGAACTGACCAACCTCGTTGTCAAGAGAGAAGAAGCTCTGCGAACTAGGTTGATAACTGACAAGAATGTCTACTTTTATATCTCTCAATAATGTAAACCATCGAGACAAACATGCCTCGTTTTATAATTGACAAGTAAGCAATTATCTTTCGAATGAGTCTTCAGATAATATCATTCAATTTCTTCCATTCCCCTTGGCGCTGCATGAGTCATTTTAGCAATGAAAGTTGACATAAAAAAACATGCAATATTTTTACCAAATCATTTATGACGTAATTGTTCTGCCAGACATCAATAGAAAATCCTTGAATCTATGCATTAACTTATAAGGAATAATAACCCCCTCCCCCCCCCTTCTCGAAGAAGAGAAAAATACATATTGTAATTACATCACCAAGGTTTTTTTTTTTTTTTTGTTCCATGACGAAGATGATCAAATCTGACGTCACTATGTTCACGAGGAACACACATAGATGAAGATGGCGCTCAAAGGTTGAACAAACGAAATGTGGCCACCGTTTCAAAAATGGTGTCTCATATTTTTACTTGGTATGCAAATTTTCCCTATACTTCCTTTAACAATAACCGGATGCATCAAACCACTTTTGATTGGTTTCTTGTTATGACTGTAAAGTGACTGAACCAATCAACACAAGTTCATATTCCACAGTTGTTTCGAAATTTAAGAGCCGAGATCTACACTCCCGTTTACACATAGAATAACTAAGGAGAACATAGGACATACCATCCAGGATGCTATTTTTCATATCAATACTATGAAGAGAATATGTTCGGTCGTAATCTTGAGATAAAACATTATTTGTCTACCTTGTTTCCAGGACTTTTGATTTTACAAAATAGGGAGAGCGACAAAGACATTTCGTATTTCGAAAAGGCGAGAAGCCCTGGGAACGAGGTCGCAGCTGTCACTTAACGTCTAAAGGTTGATTTCCACGAGGCGAAAAGTTCGCGGTGAAAGCCAAAAGAAGACATTCAATTGGTAGAAATCAACGTCACTCGTAGTGTGACATCAATTTTTACCAATGAAATGTCTTCTTTTGGATTTCACCGCGAATTGTTTGCTTCGCGGAATCAACCGAAGATGTTGTTGTAGAAGAAGAATTTTTAATAGACTTTCATACACTACCCAGTTGGCAATTGCTCAAAGTCCACAGTAATGACACTAGAACAACGTCAAACGACGTCGTTCTAACCTCTTTAAGGTCGACTTTGAACAAGTTTTTTGCCCATTGGGTATGGTTGACTACAATACTCGTATTTACTTAGGTTTTGTTTGTCACGCAACGTCCAACAAAGTATGGTTTGACGACCATGTTATAAAAGCATCGGTGCACTCATCAAAACACATTGTAATACCTTGCCATACCAAAGAATGTGGAACTGAAACAGCCTGTACGTACCAATGGAAGAAAGGTGAGATAGAAATTGGAAAGGAGACGAGCTCATATGAAATGCTTGAAGGTGGTAAAAGTCTCGTTTTGATGCCACCAATTAGTATTGCTCAAATGGCACCGTATACGTGTATTGTTAAAAAAAGCAGTCGACTTGTTGGTGGGGCAACAACGGTGGTAAAAAATGGCAAACAAATTACACAAGGTGAGTGGTCAGACAGAGTTAAACTTTCTTTCCAATCCAATGTCTTCCTTTGTTCTCTTGAAGAAATTCATAATTTTGTATTTACATTTTCCGCTTGTGAAGAATACGGTCAAATATAGTCTTACTTTTTTTCTGCCGGTAAATTTCCACTTGTTACTTTTTCACGTTTCTAACATTTACTTTTTCTTCTCTAGTATCTCTCAAAGAACAATTTAAACAGCCGCATAACATTGCATTGTATTGCATCTTGGGAACGTTTCTCATACTGGGAATAATTATTTGGTCAGCGGTACTATATTGTTGTTTACGATGTTTTAGAGGACAGTAAGTATTATGATATATTTGTTATCTAGTTATCGATTTTAAAAAGTGGTCACGCGTACAATGTTTAACATCAGGTCAACTCTCACCATTGTCTTTATGTTGTCGTGTGGCCACTGTCACTGTTTAACTGTCGTGTGGTCAACCTTTACATGGACTCCTAAACGAGTTTCATCCTAAACGATCTTGCATGCAAGCTCGTTTAGGGTGAGACTCATTTAGGGGTCCATGTAAAGGCTGCCTAAATCTGTATATACAAGCTGACGCTATGATTTATATTTATTTTGAACAAGATCAAAAGAGTCGTCATAAGTTCTTATCTTGGAAGAAAGTTATTTGTTATATACTCACCACAGCTTGAAAGAGTATATAATACGACCCAAAAAACTACGTACACGGACAAAGCAGACGGTCAACCGGAACTGTTTTACAACAATCCTTGAAGCTATTGCTTCCGCATGCAATTGTAAAGTGCAACTACCACAATATTTATACCGTAATTCCTCAAATAAGCGATTATCAAATTTTCGAGATTTTAGGGGTACACTAAGTGGGAGGGGGTTATTAACAAAATAAAACTGGAAAGCTTGGACAAAACATAAGCAAGCTGCAATGACGTTTGATATAGAGCTGGTGAAAAGAGTTGTTTAAAACATTTGATATATATAAAGTAAATTAACGTAAAAGGATTTTACAAAGCTTTCACAACTTTCCACAATAAGATGTTTGTGTGTCTTCCTTGTTTTACCAACCATACTGACTATAAAAGTAATTTAGAACTTTTTGACGATTTTCTAAAACGTGGCCCCTCTTAGGGAAAGACGGTTATTTAAACTTTTGAGATTTTAGAGAGTGTGGTAGCCTGTCCCGCAGATTCTCCCTGCGACAAAAAGGGCCGCGTGGTCTACTTCGTCAGCGTTTTCTACCAGACATCGAGTTTGTGGAACAGGCAAAGAGGGTAGGTGCTTTATTAGAGCTTTAACTACACCGGATTTACGTTTTTTATTAATAAGCGCCCCGTTAGTTTAAGTCCCTACCTCCCCCACCCCAAAAGCGTGACCCTGAAAATCCTTTAAAAATTGAGCCTATGCTAAGCATCCAGCCTGCCATGCTGTCAATTGAAAATCTAACCTAATTTGGTTTAGCTACAGTATAAAAACTAAAAGGAAAACTGCTTAGTGTTCTGGAATTAAACAAGAAAAAAATATGTTCACAAAATGCTGGTATCTGCAACTTGGTATCTGACAACACAAAAGTAACTGTAAGAAATGTATTGTAGCAGCCATACAAAATAAGAATATTTCTCGAAGCTGAGCAGATCGTAACTAAGCCTCAGATAAATTTTCCCCACGTTTATATAAAAAAGGTGTAATATCTTTAATCGTGAATTAAATTCTTATTTCAGAAATACTGATGCAGATGACATGGAAAGCCAGTACAAAAAGTAGGAAGATATTAGTGTTCATTTTTTATTTCCTGATTTATTGTTATGATCCCAGTTGGCAAAAACTTGTTCAAAGTCCGCATTAAAGACTCTTTACTGCGGACTTTGAACAAGTTTTTGCCCGCTGGGAAGTAGAATGTTTCGTGTGTTCTTTATATATTGTATTAATCCAGAGATTTATCCTTGACTAATCTTATTGGAATATATTGGCGGTTTTGTCAGCGACAATCTTCCGATTAGATTAATCAAGGATAAATCCTCGGATTTATATACGTTAATTAATACTCCTAATGATATAGTTTATCATATCATCCCAGTGGTCAAAAAAACTTGTTCAAAGTCCGCAGTAAAGACGCTGGACCAACATTGAACGACGTTATTCTAGCGTCTTTACTGCTGACTTTGAGCAAGTTTTTGACCACTGGGATATAGCTAATAATGTATAACGGGATAGCAATTATCAGCCCGCTATAAATAATTCGGTCTATAACATAACTATATCGTTTCAATACTACCCAGCCGGCAATAACCTGTTCAAAGTCAGAAAAATAACGTTAAAACAACCTTTTTTGAACGTTGTTCTAACGTTATTTCACTGACTTTGAACAGGTTTTTGCTGGCTGGCTTATTTTTGTCTTGGCAAAAAGAAGGTGCATTGTCATTTTTCTGTTCACGATTGTTACTAGCTTACTAGCAAGGATCACGGAAAGAAATATAAAACATGTACTGCTTTTAGAGTAACAAAAGATATGCCACCTATCGGAGTTAATTCCAAATGTTCGATGACTGACTCCGAAACGGAATCTGAAGAAATGTATTCCGAAACAGAATCCGAAGAAACCGAATCGGAAAACGATCAAGAATCAGAATATGATTCCAATGGCTATGAATCACCTCGCGAGAAATTACGCCAAGAAAAGACATCTGAAAAGGATATAAATCCTACAAATACTCATCATGTTATTGATCTTCAGAACATAGACAATACCGAATCACAAATCGTACCAAAGCCAAATAAAGTTCTGAAAAAATTATCTGATACGAGAAAGCAGAGACCACCTCCTGTACCTCAGCAGAATAACTCGCAACGCAAAAGTATGGCTAACCGAGTCCCACGAGAGAGGAAACTAAGTATTCCTATTCTAAACGATTCTAGAGATGAACATTCCGAAACAGAATTCGAAGAAACCGAATCGGAAAGTGATCAAGAATTGGAATATGATTCCAATGGCTACGAATCACCTCGCGAGAAATTACGCCAAGAAAAGACATCTCAAAAGGATATAAATCCTACAAATACTCATCATGTTAATAATCTACAGAACATAGATAATACTGAACCACAAACCATACCAAAGCAAACAAAAGTTCTGAAAAAATTAGCTGATACAAGAAAGCAGAGACCACCTCCTGTATCTCAGCAGAATAACTCGCAACGTGAAAGTATGGCTAACCGAGTCCCACAAGAGAGGAAATTAAATAGTCCAATTCTGAACGATTCTAGAGGTGATCATTCCGAAAGAGAATCCGAAGAAGACGAATCGGAAAGCGATCAAGAGTTGGAATATAATTCCAATGGCTACGAATCACCTAGCGAGAAATTACGCCAAGAAAACACATCTCAAAAGGATAGAAATCCTACAAATACTCACCATGTTAATAATCTACAGAACATAGATAATACTGAACCACAAATCACACCAAAGCAAACTGAAATTCTGAAAAAAAAGTTAGCTGATACGAGAAAGCGGAGACCACCACCACCACCACCACCACCACCACCTCCTGTACCTCAGCATGTACCTCAGCAAAGTAATTCGCAACGCGAAAGTATGGCTAACCGAGTCCCACAAGAGAGGAAACTAAATAGTCCTATTCTAAGCGATTCTAGAAGTGATCATCACAGCGGTGTAAATAGACCCACTACAACCATCAAACGTCAACCAGTTGCTAACCGCCAACAGAACCCGGTGCGTCCAAATCCATTACCGCAACAACAAGAAGGATCTTTCGATGCTCAACTAAACGTAACTGATGAATCTAGTGCAAGTGTTAATCGACAACCCGGTGCAATTAGACCCTCCCTTGCTGGTAATCACTCAGATGTGATGTCTCGACGTACACAACAGCAAAATCCTCAACATAGAAGTGCTGGTCCTCGGCCCCCACAGCAAAATCTTCAACAGAGAAATGTTAAACCTCGGCCTACACAACAAAATCCCCAACAGAGAAGTGCTGATCCTCGGCCCCCACAGCAACATTCTCAACAAAGAAATGTCAAACTTCGGCCTACACAACAAAATCCACAACAGAGAAGTGTTGGTCCTGTTGAAACAGCAAAGAGAATGCAACCTTCTGTATCTCCTAGACGACAATAAAAGTTACTAATAACCAATTATCATCTTTTAACAATGACCTAAATGTGTTTTGAAATCAGCATTAAACTGTCTTTCTAACGGTATATCACACTCTGGAATTTGCAAACACCACAATTTCTCCTTATTTTGATGACGTCATCAAAGACACTTTGACTGCTTATATCTTCTGAATGGTTAATTTTTTATGCCATGACCTTAATGTGTTTTGGATTCAGTGCGATATTATCTTTCTAACGGTGTATAACACTTTACAATTTGGTGACATTTTGTTTCCCATAAAAAAAGTGCTGACGTCAGCAATCACGTGACTTTTAGAAGTGTCTCTGTCAAAAAAAAAATTCAGAATGTGATTATTGACATTTGTACTAAGTTTCATGCTTCTTTCACAATTTGAAGTATTGTTGCATATTTTTATGCTAACAGACCTCACTATCCCGGCTAGACATCCACAAAAATGAATTAAAGTAATTGAACACGTGACCAACGTCATCTTATTATATTTATCTTTACTTTCTTTACTTATGAAAAGTTCAGTTCGGTTTCCGGAGAAAATGTGAAAATCACATTATTCTATGGCACAAAGGTAAACATGAACATAGACCTGAAGACCAAAAAAGTAAAAAGTACATTTTTTTATAAGAACGAACGCACTTTATAAAAACACAACCAATGATCAAATCTGCTAAAAAAACTTGTTCAAAGTCCGCAGTAAAGACGTTTTAACATTGTTGTAGCATCTTTACTGTGGACTTTGAACAGGTTTTTGACCACTGGGTATATCTTGCATTATAATTAGATATACATAAGTTTATCAGGTAATAACAGCAAATCTACAAAAAAAAAAAAAAAAAAGTCGAAACAAGGACTTTTTAAACACACACTTATGTAGACCTACAATAGTGGCTATTAACATTTGGCACGAAGAGAGATTCGTTCAAAATCTCGGAATTTCAACTTTCACAAAAAGACCTTAAATTATTCTTAGCAATATGAGCAGAACGAAAACTCAAATTTGTTCTAAGAGCATGGGTACTAGGCTGCAAGAATCGACAGAATTTGTCGAGTTTGCAAAAAGACCTAAGATCCTAAGCTAATGAGGGACAATCATAAACACCGTCACCTATCATCTCTGAGATGTCTCAAGTTTATCTGATTAATCTCTGAGATAAATCTCTAGGGAATTCTTGTGGTCGTTTTCCGCGGTTTTGTTTCACTTGTGGTGTATATTACTCTTTAAAATTCACAAAATACGCCATAATTTATGTCCGTCATTGCAGGCAATGAACAGGATCCAGTTGTTCGAAAGCCGATTAACGCTAATCTAGGATTAACCCTGGATTAAAACTACTTTCTACCAATCAAACATCGTGAAAAGATCATTTAATCGAAGATTAAACTAATCGACTTTCGAACAACTGGGCCCTGGACTGTTCATATGGAACAGGTTGTGCATTTCCAATCATATATTGTTTAAATGCTGAGCACAATGGAGACCAATCTAGTTCTAAAGTGTAATGTGGTTTCGGCTATGTTTCAGGGTAAAATAAGGTATATCTAATAAAGTAAACTGATATTTAATAAAATTTCATTCAAAATATACACGTTCATGAAAATGCAATAATAATAAAAAAAACATCTATGAAGATAATTCAACGATGTTGCACTTGATTGGTTATTTTGTTACGAAGAAACCAATCATTTGCAACATGCAGTGGTTAAAATAAGAGCAAATAATCACTGTGGAGAAATGATTTTTGAGCAAAGCATCGAACTTGGTAGCCTGAGCAATGCTCAAAACACCCCTCCTCCACAGTGATTATTTACTCTTATTTCTTATTTATATCCTTGAGTAAGTACTGTTTCTTAAACAACATTAAGAAAACAACGAACACCTAACATAAATATCTTTTACCAGTATCTTCCGACATGATGGCAATTGAGACAAATTGTTCGAGGCACATTGTTTCTTTATAAGCAACACGTTTAAGCGACGGAACCGAACCCAATGGTTCTAAAAGAGTATCTCCACTAGGCGAATTCGTTCGCACGAATTCTAAATAAAGCCATTTACATTGGTTTAAAGTGACGTCACCTGTCATTTCCAACCAATGTAATGGCTTCATTTAGAATTCGTGCCAACGAATTCGCTTAGTGGAGAGCCATCATAGGGTCCACTTTTTTATACATAAGAATAACAACTCACCTCACCGTTTCAACCGCCTCCAATGTGTATGAAAGAAATATAAAATAACAGCAAATATTTTTCTTTCGCTTTGCATAAATCCACCGTTTGTTCCAAAATGGTACGGAATAAAAGCTTTTTTAGTGCATTGACATGAAGAAGGGTTTGACCCGTCTCCACAAAGTCCGCCGACTGAGCAGAACAAACAATGAACATATGTTTTCCACCAAATGCATGAAAGCAATGAAAACAAGTGGTAACGGAGTGGGCATTCTTATTTATGAAAAAAAAGTGGACCCTTAGTGACAAGATATATTAACAATATAAAATTAAACTAAAATTAAATTAAATTAAACTTTATACATATATACATTTTTGGTGCTTCGTTTGTACATTTGTGTCTTAAATTCATTTACAGCTATATGCTCAGCACTCATCTCTTGTGTTATTAAATCGGAGAGGGTTCTCAATTCGTGCTATATTTAAATCCATCTCAAACTAACCTAACATCCTCATCATCTGACTTTACAGGCGTAACTTTCACAATATTCTCTTTCATCTTCCAATACAACGGTCGAATCCCGTTTAACGTAACCAGTAGCAACCCAATGACGTCAGATAAAACCGCAAGCCATAATGATGTATTCCATGACAACGCGACGACGACAAAGACGACTTTTATGCTGACGCTTGTAATTATGTTTTGTAATACTACTTTTCGACAATATCTACTCAGACATATAAGTTGAGGTATTTTTTCTAAGTTATCAGACATCAATGAGATATCAGCAGATTGAACGGCAAGAGCTGTGGCTGATAGACCAATTGCTATACCAACATCGGCTGCTGCTAATGAGGGACAATCATTAACACCGTCACCTATCATAGCTATAACAGCTTTCTTTTTGTTCTCCTGAGATTAATTAGAGGAAGTTATAACAATCATAACGTGAAAGACTACTGAATACGGACCCCTATATATGGCAATACACAGTCAGAATACGGGGTTATACGGGTCCGTGTTCAGTAGTCTTTTACGATGTGAATCAAAATTTAGGCGGCGTTTACGTGAAGACTATAATGCGATTGTAGTGAAATAAAAATCTACAGTGAGATCTCACTGCAGCGTTGAAGGCCGATTTCATCTAACCCGTAAACTCACTACGGGGTAACAGTTACAAGTGCCGGACTGATGGCCGTAGTCAAATTGTTGTAACTCACTAGGGAAAATCTCACTACGGTCTTCATGTAAAAGCCGCCTTAGTGTATGAGAAAATCATATGGAAAAGAGTGCTTGTAATCAGAAAATGCTCAGCTTTTAGGAGTCCCGTGCCGTAAATTCCGATTTCGTCCGATTCCCGTTTAGCTTTCGATTTTCTTAACTTAACTCCTTCCGTAGACCGACTATTCTCTAGTCTAAGCTTTCAGATAAAAGCAACAGTATTTTTTAGAATCAGTTATTTTGGTTGATTTAAAGAGTTTAAAGAACTTGTTCAAAGTCTGCAGTAACGACGCTAAAACAACGTCGCTCGACTTTGTTCTAGCATCTTTACTGCTGTCTTTGAACAGGTTTTTGCCTGATAAATTGTTTAAAAAAATCTGAAACAAATAAGTATGTTATGTCAACAATCTTGCAATTGATGGGTTTCTTTGATACGATGCATTGATTGGTTTATTCGGTATGATGAAACCAATCAAATGTAAGATCATTGACTCAGTACACTTCTCTCTTACTCTTTGTTGAATAATCCATTGATATTTTTCATTTGGTTTCATTCCAGAAATACATTGTGAGAGACCAACTTGTTGCTTGATCATTTGAGCAGGTCCTTCAGTATCACCAGTTAACATTATGCAATGGATATTCTCTTGTTGAATTAATCCAACTGCTATGGCGGATGATGAACGACATTTATCTGCTAACGCAAGAACTAATGCTAGCTAATAAAGAAAACAAGATCATGATTACAAGACAACCTTGCAATTACTTTACATATTTCTATTTGATTGATCGTGACAGTAAGTGCTCATGAATGCAAAAGTCTGATTTATAAGATGTTTGTTTGGTAATTAATAGATCTGTTAGTTGTATGGATGTAATGCATGGTGAACGAGTGTATGAGTGTTGTATTTTTCACTGCGTATAGCCAGACAGCGCGTCCTTAATGCACATCTACAAAAGTGTATAGCTATGTGCTGTACACGGTGAAACTGGGCGTCATGTGGCAAAATGACAAGAGAACAGCTTACTTACTTGCTTATCTACTTGCGGCTTAGGGGATGGATAGGGGAAACTTGTGGTACCATAACTAACAAATAAACAACATGAATCGAAATAAGTCTGGTCTTTTGGTAGTGAGAATGTTATGTGTAGCATCGAGTAGTTATGGATATCTTGATAATTCCTTGTAACGTCTCAAGTCTCGGTGCGTGTATGAATGTTATGTTTGTTTAGTCTAGTTACGTGAATGACATTGATTGTTATGTTCAATCTAATTGAAGTTGTACTGATTTTGTCAAGTCTAGTTATATGAATGACATGAGTCGTTTAATCAATCTGGTTTCAGAGTGTGTTATACATGAGTGGTATGCTTGGTCGGGTCTGGGCGGAATACTCTGTTTATCAGCAGTCTCGTTGAATATGCATAAAGCTAGTAAGTCAAGTGATATGAATGACGTGAATCGTTATTTTTCCAGTCTAGTTAGACAAATGGTGTAATTGTGTGTCTGAATATAGCTCATTAGCTACCTAGTAAGAAAGAAAAATATCACAATTACAAGGCAACCTTGCAATTACTGAAGTGTATATGCGAGAACTAATACTAGGTCAATTTATAAAGCTCTGAATATGACTGACAAAAAGGTCCAAATATGATGGATTTAAAAATCTGAGCATGGCAGCTAAAACATTACCCTAGGATAAAAGCTCTCCTTAATATCTAACACCAATGCTTTAAGGTCACTTCTATGCAGTTTTTCCTCTTACGCCGAGCACAAATGTCAAAACTATCTTGAATTAATAGCATTCGCATTGGATAACCTCAACATTTACGACATCTGACTTAGACACACTGACTCGATGTATCACTACTTTCTTGCATCTATCTATTTGTAGAAGAAGATATGATTTGCAGTAACACCTATTGATTAGATCTAATCGGCAGCGAAAAGCAACAAACCTTTTGATCAACAGCAACAAATATGACAGTACATCCTTCACGTGACCATTCATTAAAGTAACCCATAGATACATCATCAACAATTACATCATAATGCTTCAAGAGTTCGTAATTACCAACTAGGACGTCATGCTTAGCCACAATTCCACTTAAACCCATACCACTTTCGTTTTTAAATTTGGTGACATCAGGTAATCCAACTTGTGTACCATGTTCATCGATTTTATCAGTGATACAACCAGAATAATGGTTAACAACACATGCTGATAATGGATGACTTGACTTCGTTTCTAATGCAGCAGCTAGTTCGATTGAATTGTCACTAAAGAACAAGAACATATTTAAGGATCGTTTTAAAAATAAAATCTGCGGAGAAGAGTACCAAAGAAACCAATCCATTGCAAGCTCATTGACGAAACACCCTTCTGTGCAGTTTTATTTAAGGATAAATACCAAAATTTTACACGGCATTAGGATTTCATGTCCTTATTAAGTTGATAAGTTTCAGGTCAAATAAACAATTGGAGCACCTTTATCAAGACAGAATTACATTAAATCACTGTGGAGAAGAGCAGTGAAATTTCATAGCATAGCCTGAAGCAGTTCTCAAAAGTCACTCCTCCACAGTGGATATAAATTGCAATATGTATATATGTATAACAATATGTATAAACTAAATAATATAATATATTATGCTGGATATGAATTACACTAAATAATATAATTTAATTTTTTTAAATATATTATTGTGTTATGTTCTGTGGGACCATTAAAGATAAGTATATTAAACATGATAATTACAGTTTAACATGTGAATAAAAACATGTTATCTATTAGCAGTAATAAAATATTGTAAAGTAAAGGTGTTTGTCATCATCTGTTATTAAATATAAAAAGAAATAAAGAATAATGAAATAGAAGATTACATATTCATTAAAACGATTTATTATTTTATTAAAAAATCTTTCTCTGTTCAATTGTGTATTGTCATTATATTTCTAACTTGAATTGTGAGAGTAATTAATAATAAAATATAAAATCCATACTCATAATAATAAAAAATATCACTTATCATCTGAAAAAATTGAGGAAGAAGCTTCCCCAACACACAAAATGTATGCCAAAAAAGGTTCATGGTCAAAGTCACATAGAAAATTAAAATGTCAAAAACTTTCTAAGTTTCCACTTCTCTCCCTTTATCATTTGGGTATGATATTTAGGTGAATGTCGTCAAAACCTCATAGAATTCAAATTCTGAAAATTTTAAAAAATTTCTAAGTCTGTCCATATCATTTTAGCATGTTATTTGGGTGGATGTGGTCAAAACCTAATAGAATTCAAAATGATCTCAAATTGGGACCGAGTGGACGAAATCGAAAGATTTTTGGCGAGCCCTTTTAGAATATTACCACAAATTCTGGTACTGAATTTCGAAATGCTGGGCTATTAAGAAAAGTGGGCCACCGCCGCTGCAAAGTGATAGCAATAATCCATTGTTTGGTCAGCTAAAACTGAGGACTCTTGACAATGAATAATAATGAAATAGTTCTCATCATTCAAATTATCATCATCAATTAGTTGACATTCATTTGATGCCTGCTCAATATCAATGAGTGTGATAGTTTTGAACGGTTCAAGCTCATGTAATATGTCCATTTGGGTTGTAAAATAGTAAAATAATCATGGTATGCTTTGTTCATATAATTAAGGGGGGTAATTAGGGGGGTGGGGGGCACTTATTATTATTTTCCATAAGAGTTTTTCATAAGATGATGTAGTTTAGTCAGCATAGGGCGCAAAAATTAGCAAAAATACCAAAATATCCATCATGACATCACCAAATGATGTCATGACAAAGTGAAATCACAATTATAATGTCAAGACAAAGATAATGATGCAATTAGTCATTACTGAAAGTTTAAAGCTTTTACGGTAAATATTGAATGAATTACTAACATTTGTACTTTTTTTACTTTTATAAAGATTTGATGGGCAATTTGAAAGGTGGTTTCTAGAAATGACCAATAAATTTTAAAGATCAAGCGCTATAGCTACAAAAATGTGTAAATTAGGATTATACTAGATGCGGCAAAGTTTCAACACTTCAGCGTTTACACAAGAAAAGTTATTTGAAAAAATATGTCACCCTGGCGGAATCCCCCCCCCCCAGGCCAAATAGGGTTAAAAATATCTTACTTTTGATCTAAAGTGCTTTCTTCGGCAAGATGCTTCACAATTATTTCAGAACTATAATAAATAAAACATATACCTTGAAAAGCACTCTTTGAAACGTGGAAAATATCAACAGACGGAAAAATAAGGGTAACTCTTAATGGCTCTGGATTGTGTGAGAACAAGTCTCAATGAGAGATCTGGCTAACTACATAATATAATAAACTCATATAGTTAAGGTCTGGAGTTTAAATGCAAACGTTATATTACTCATTTTTATCATACTTCAACCAAAAGATAAGAGCATAAAACAAAGCACAGAAGTCTAACTAAATGTTTCCTCCTTATTGGGATGTGTGCAGTGATCAAAATAAGAGCAAATACTCACTGTGGAGGAGGGATTTTTGAGCGTTATCTCAGGATAGCAAGCCTGAAGCAATACTCCAGAATCCCTCCTCCACAGTGATTATCCATTCTACTCTTATTTCGAAACTGCTGTGACTAAAATATTTAATGTATACATTACCAATTTAATATAATATGACAATCTAATGAATTGCTTTGTGACAGATGAATTGATTTAAGAAAAACAGGAAGTAAAACAACCTATACAAAGAGAGAAAATACATATTGGTATGTTTTGAAAAACACAATTATCCACTTTATGAAAGATTTGAAAGGTTCAAGCAGCAGCATTCAGAATGAGCCTCACATAATTTGAGTACTGAGCATGCAGTTTGTAAATAATTTCTAATCATTAAGCAATAGTTATGACCCCCTCACCAACCCCCCCCCCCCCCCCCCTCGGGTCAAACTAAACATTGGACAACAGACTTGGTTTTGCAGGAGTTGTTACAATCAATACTTTGTTCATGAAGAAACTTGAAAATTTACAGGGAATAATATTAGTGCTGGCTTTAAGAGAAAATAATCACTGTGGAGGATTGATTTTTGAGCATAGCTTCCAGTTATAAAGCCTGAAGCATGATCAAAACTCACTCCTCCACAGTAATTATTTTGTTCTTATTTCCAGTACTGTAATACACAATACATAAAGGGAAAATGGAAAGGCAACTATACCCAGTGAGCAAAAACTTGTTCAAAGTCCGCAGTAAAAACGCAAGAACAACGTCATTCCACATTACTCTAGCGTCTTTAATGCTGACTTTGAACAAGTTTTTGCCCACTGGGTATGATAGTTTACCGTGAATTGAACTGGTGTTTGGTCACAATACTCTATTAGATATGATTGCGATTCACATAACAGGTCAAGAAGATTCTAAATGAAGATTACACTAAATTATAAAAAAAGTATAGTATACCTCAGTGGGCAAAAAACTTGTTCAAAGTCCAAATTAAAGACGCTAGAACAACGTTGTGCAGCGTTGTTCTAGTGTCTTTACTGCTGACTTTGCACACGTTTATGCCCACTGGGACACACTAGTTAGTTTATTTTCTTTTTGAAAAGTTTTATTTCAGTTTGGCTTGCTTATGCACATAGTTGCATGGTTTTAATTTATGCGGTGTTGAAAATAGAGTTCACCATACAAAAATATTTTTTTGCATTAAGATATTCTTGCAGAATTTTTGCGATTGAACACAGCCTAAATAGGGTTAAAATCTTCGAATTCTCCAATATTAATTTTTGCAATTGACTCAAAGGATATATTTTGCGACATTTATTTTTGCGATTAATACTCTAATAGAAAATAAAAGGAAACAGTAAGACTAACGGGAAACTAGCGTCTAGCAAACATTCCCCCCTATTTTTATCAGAAACTACTAATGCTAGAAGAATAAAACTCCTGGCAAATATTCTCTGGCACAAGTACTTTCAATTTCTGTCATTATTACAACAATGAATACATGACTTTTTTGTTGATGTCAAAATAATTTTTGAAAATTTTGAACATTTGCAATTTTTTGCAATTTTGGTACCTACATTTAAGGATTCATAACTTTTGATTGAGAAAACATTTTCTAATTCTGTTCCCGGATTCTGAAAGACAATTGAATTCTCTTTCACAGTTATGTCAAAATTATTTTATGAAAATGACGTCATTAGCTAGTATGGGGCGCCAAATCTATCAAGATTTCTTTCAAATATTGACGTGATTAATCTTGTTATCAAAACTAATAATATCAACTGAATCCTTTCGTGATGATAAACAACCGGTGAAAGTTTCATTATCATACCATTCATTATCCAATCAAAAGTTATAAAGATTTCAGCAGAAAAATAAATATTTTCATTGGTGGGTTGCTGATGTAAGTTTAGTGCATGAACTGGTTCTATGAAAAAATAAACAAACAAATGCAAGATGTACTCCTCCTTACAGACACTTTTTAAAATAGTCCCTAAAAATGAAAAAACTTAGAGTTAATTAACTCTTTACAAAACATTCTATAAGTAGAAGGATTAATAAAAATATAAGTGTTAATAATACCTTAACTGGACTCTTTAAAGGACTATCATTACGTGAACTATAAAAGAAAATGAAAATTCAAACAGTACTGAAAACTTTGGAGGAGGTATTTTTAAGTATAGCCAAAGGAGCTATGCTCAAAGATTACTCCATTACAGTGATTATTTGCTCTTATTTCGACCACTAATTAATCTTCTCCACATACACTAAAAAGCACTTTTGAAAACTTGCATAACACGGTTAGTTTTTCAAGAGGTTCTGTTAATTCTATTAGTTGGTCTAAATAACCATAATGATATCCAAAGTGATAATTGGTCCTGCCGTCTTCCACTTCAGAAAATCTTCTAGGGAAGAGAAAATGTGTACACGTAGAAACAAATTATAGCCATTCTATTGGTAGAAATTGACATCACATGATCTTTATTTCGAGTACTACTGTTATTTGTTTCTAATCAATTCAGTCGAAGAGAACTTTTAACAACTACTGTCAACTACCCTGTATAAGCCCATCCATAGATAACCCATCAAATCCTTATGCTTCCAACACTGCCATAGATAAGCCCATCCCATCCAAAAATGATCTCAAGTAATGAAATCAGGAAGAAAAGCATTTGATTTAAGACATTTTTCCCTCTTCTATTATTTTCTTTTTATAGAATAACTTCGTTAATATCCAGAGACTGGAAGGCTACGAAACCAATTCTGAGGCTGGAGAATGAGTTAGTTCCACCTTCCCATTGAAGAGGAAGATAACGGTGATGGTTATAAAGATGAACGTCTGGATAATGAAAGTACAAACAGTATTGACACTTCGGATGATAATGAAAGCATGATTTATTGTATAGGATTTGTTTTACTTTTACTTCTTTTTATTTGTTTCAGTTGAAAAAACATTGTAGTTGTATTTTAGTTTTTCTACTAATGAAAATACAGTGCCTATGTATAAGCTCATCCGTGCATAAGCTCATCCATAGATAAGCACATCAAAAAAAGCGCTATCTCCATACATAAGCCAATAAGCCACACATAATAAAGCAAGTTGTTTGAATCATTGATATCTTAACTTTATTCTGACAACAAAAAACAAGATAAAAATATTTCAGAAGTGATTGGACTAGATTCCATTGTTTGCACTTATGAATCAGGCTACATACCTAAGAGAAGAAATTGCCACGTTATGGAAATAATTACATATGATCTCATCTAATAATGGCTAAAAAAATAAACAACAAAATTCAGTAAGAAAGATACCAACCATACAACTTTTCATTAAACATTTTAACCTAATTTTCATAATTGTTACGAGATGGAAATTTGCCCAATTTCTACTCATTTAATAAAAATTTATCCTGCAAAAGAAAATTAACACTAACTAAATGATTAAGTTTTATGTTTTATTTTTCCTGCTTTCATATTCAAATTAATAATTAGTTAACTAAAAAATATATATATTGCATTTTAATGAAGAAAAAATCTCAGATGTAATTATAAATATGAAGACATACCTCTTTTCTAAATGTTATTTGGAATAAAAGTAATATTAAAACAGATGTGCTTGATATTTCAGATAAACTTGATATATATTTTGATATGCATGTGACAGAGCTTCTAATGTTCTTTTCGATATCATTAGTGATTTCAACTGCACTTAATCTTCGCCTATCACAACTCTATAAAGTAAAATGTAAATCATAACTTCGCACAGAAATTTTCACAAATTTACCATATATTCGCAATATTAAATGTTCGAAAAAAGGGTTTCATTTTGATTCATGAACATTTAAATTGTTTGTGCAATTGTTTGTGGAATTCGCAAAGAATAGATTTTTGCAAAAAAAAAAAAAAAAAAAAAAATTCTTTCTCTTTTTTCTCAGAATGCAAATCCATTTGTTTATATATTTTACGTGAGTGCGATAGAAAATGTTACAAACAATTATGACTCAGACTGCTCGAAGTGGGTGCATACTTTGAAAGAAATAGATTTGCTTCGCGAAATTAAATGTATGCAAAAAATAAATTTTTCTCCACTTATAAAAATAACTGTTTGCTAAAATTTTTGTACTTAAAGCTATTATATTGAATTACAAAAGTTTATCATTTATATTTCTCATGATAGTATTACTTTCTCAGTGGGCAAAAACTTGTTCAAAGTCGGCAGTAAAGATGCTAGAACAATGTTGAACAACGTTATTCTAGGGTCTTTATTGCAGACTTTGAACAAGTTTTTTATGTAGGTTGATTTAAGGATTGATGATGTTCCATTTATTTATAGTACTGAAATGAAAACTCACCTTTGTTGGAGACAATTTATCAAAGGGAACTTTCTTTAATCGAATAAACGTTTTTATAGAATTTAACAAACATAAACAGGAACCATAGTATAATTCTGAGTTTGGATGTAGGAATGCTTCTGTATATAAATCTTCTAGGATTTGATAGTCAAAATGACGGATAACTTCACATACATTAGGAAGTAACTGAAAAAAGGAGACAGGGAGAACATTAACTTGGTACTCTTCTCCAAGGATGCTATTTATGGTTATTGCCAATCTAGTAGCAAAAAAGATTATCCTAGCATATGTAAAAGATCCCTTATAAACAAATCAGGAAGCATATCGTATTTCCTTGATTAAGCGCCCTTCCTGGATTAAGTGCTCCTCCTAAAAGTTCTGAATTAATAAGCGCCAAGGTTGCTTAATCGAGGAAATACCGTATCTCAATTCAAAATCGCTTAAATTTTTTACATACAAGCTGAAGCTGAAGAAGAATATAGCTGAATTAGTAGCACTGACCTGTCGAGACATTCTTCGGAGTTCCCAACGAGAATCATGAAGACATTCTATAGTCTGTAACAGAACCTAAAGCACAAATCATGTTTATGGTGAAGATGATATCTACATGATTGCTAACATAGATTTTCTGATTCAGCAAAAATTTATCTTTCAATAAGCTATAAATTATCTCAAATTTGATACACATTTCTCTTCAATCTTATGAATTAATAATTACAGTGTTGGAAATAAGAACAAATAATCACGATCAAGGAGGAGTGATTTTTGAGCATTGCTTCAAGTTAGAAAGCCTGAAACAATACTCAAAATTCCTCCCCCATAGTGACTATTTTCTCTTATTTCAAACATCGAATTATAATTATTTCTCAAATTACTGTTTAAATTGGTACAAAACATTGATCCAGAAATCGTTGTGTATCAAAGAGATCCAGTAATTAGCGGTATTAGGAAAGACATCCAGAACTAGAGGTACCAAAAAAGAGATTCAAGAATTCGAATTAGAGCAACTAATAGATCCAGAAATTAGGAGGTAATCAAAGAGCGCTCAAAAGTAAGGTTTATCACAGGTATCCAGAACTTAAGGGCTACTAATTCTATTTGTTTCCTTATCTTAAAAGTATTAAATTTTGCAGGTACTTACTTCCACAATTTAAAAATTAGACAGCAATTTAAAAATTAGACATTTCGCGAATATTTAATTTTGCAATTTTGGAAGAAGATCTTCTCATTCACTATCACCCTCTTCAACAATATACAAATCTTACTCTAAACAAGTTGTATTTTATTTTTTATCACCCTTTTTATCACCCTCTTCAACAATATACAAATCTTACTCTAAACAAGTTGTATTTTATTTTTTATCAGGTATTATGAACCCCCATGAAATAATGAAAAAAGGGAAAAAATAAAAGTAACTGCTCTTTAATTTTGCGAGTATTTAATTAGTTTCGCAATTTTGAGGTTTCACCATTTTTTGTGGGTACTTAATTTTGCCATTTTGCCTAAAAATTGCAAAATACTATACCTGCAAAATTTAATAATATTAAGGTATAGGCAATCAAAGGATCCATAGGTTAAGACCTCTCAGAGAGATTAGGGCTATCAGAAAGATACATAGAGAGAAACCATTAAAACTTTGAAGGAGATACCTGTTTGAGTAATATTCCAAATGAACAGTACGTTTGTTGTGAAAGCCATTTTGAAATTTTATGTTCGGCATTGATTTGTTCGGCTTGGGTACTTTCTATTTCAAACGAGAGACCTAGAAGAAGGGGTGTGAACATACAATCTAGGACATAAATCATTGCCAATTCTGTAATATTCTAAAGAGTAATAATATACCACAAGTGAAACAAAAGGGCTTAGGATCTTAGATCTTTTTGCAAACTCAACAAATTCTGTCGATTCTTGCATCCTAGTACCTAGACTCTTAGAACAAATTCGTTGGCCATGATACTCACAACGCAGATGTCAACAAGTTTGCTATGAATTTAATCTATTCATTAAAATCTCTGGAGGAGAACAATGTATCTTTTTGATCTCCATTCATTTATAATACACACTACTACTGTACAATTACAGCAATTCAATTTAAATAGTGTTCTAGAAAGTTTTAATACCTTATCGATAATAAAACAAAACAAATAGCAAAAAGTGACTAAATTTTCCTTAGGTGACTAAATTTTCTACCGCCTAAATAATAATGGCAACTTTTTAAACCAACTTGTGTTTTTAAACGACATTTTTTTTAGCTGACCTATTATTTGAAGGCAGTGAGGAAGAGGTTGATTTGCTTATCAAAAATGAAGAAATAACGGGGAAGTTAAAGAAAAAGCAAATGTTAAAATTGTAGAAGTCACAGAGAATGATGTGCTTATGTAAATAATGTAATAAATATAGCTCCAAACACAATTTATTCTTGATAATTATGACTATTTGCAAAAAGTGATCAAATCTTCGTTAGGTAACTAAATTTTTAACCGACTAATGTTAATGCAGACTAAATTGTAATAATAAAGGTAATATTTTAACTGACTTACGTGGGAGATTTGTAAAGATCACCGATGGAATTGATTCGAGTAGAAATGGAAGCTAAAAGAATTAACAAAATCTTATTTCTACGCAGCTAGACTTAACAGATTTCATATATCTTTCATTATACTTTCCGTCTTAATTAAGGGATCCTCTCCAATATTTGTTCCCAGGCTAAATCAACGATCTAGCAATCGATTGGTTTCTTCGTACCAAAGAAACCAATCAAGTGCAAGTTCGTTGACTTAACACTCTTCGTCGTAGATTAATATTTCTCAAATTTATTGATTTTGACTTCTTTAAAGCTTCTAAAATGTCTGCTTTTTTAAACGAATTTTGGAGATGGTTCCTAATACAAGTCAATGCACTAGGTGTCACAACTGCTATTTTAGTAATTCATCAAGGATGGTCAAGACAAGCAAGTCAGACTATAACGAACCATAATAAACATAATTACCAATATCTATTAGCTGAAACTTGCCACAATCAAGATCTAATTCAAAGACATTGCAGTATCTCCAATATGAGGGACTAAGTATAAGCAAGCAAGAAATGAAAGTAACTGAGTCACAGATTATTTTAATAAAGACGGCACAGTAAATACTAGATCGCTAAAAAATTCCAAATAAATATAACCATGAAGAAACAAACCTCTTCAACAATGTCTGATCTTGACAGGTTAAGAAGTGAAGGAACCTGAACAGAAAATATATAATATTTACTAGCGGTGTATATATACGAAGAGTGAATGCATTATTAAATCAAAGTTAATTCAATAAACCCATGATATTTGTGACACACTTTAATTGCGTAAAGGCGTGTTTAAGTTGTGCGTAAAGCACAAAAGATTTGTCAGAAAGAATTATGTATCATAAGGATTGTCTTCAAATTAATTTTTTGTAGAAAAGAGTACTGAGCTAACGATCTTGCAATTGATTGTGAAGAAACCAATCAATTGCAAGTTCACTGACATAACACTCCTAGTTGCAGATTCATTTTTAGCAGCACTTGTCTTCTCAGATTTTAGCTTCTTTAAGCCTGTAACATAAACATTTTTGAAATATAAATTGGAGATGCATATCTCATACATATCTCACTAACCACTTGTCTAAAAAAATAAATTAACTGAAAGATGATTAAATAACGGCTCTTCTCCTCATTAATTATGACTTTTACCTTGGTTACATTAATTTTTTCAAAAGTTTCAATATCATCAGGTTGCATATTCTATAACAAAAAAAATACAGTCTGCAAACAAATATTACAAAATCCAGGGTTAACCATTGTGGAGAGATTTATTCGCTTAATAACTCGTCAAAACCTTGATGTTAATTCATGAAGAAACAAATCAATAACAAGTTCGAAAATCACTCCTGCACAGTGCTTTTTAGTTTTAGGGGTCTTCGACAATCGATTTTCATATTTTTTAATGGCTTTAAGCCATTTAGGAGGAGGGGGGAAGGAGGTATAACTGGGAGCTGTTAAACAATTAGAAAAAAGTATGAAAAACTCTCTAAACACATATCACATCTTTTCACATTTATTTTTCATTGCGTCTACCATATTTGTTTTCATTATTTCAGAAATTTACAGACCAGATTGCTCCTCAGACCAGAAATGTCTTACAAGAACGTTACCGCGATAATTTGCAGACCGCAAAGAATCTTGTAAAGAAATCTGGAAATATAGAAATCAATTGTCGATGGTCCCTTACTTCAAACACTAAAGATTTTTTTGGGATAAACTCGTTCTCCAAACTCTTCATTATTTCGGTAACTACAGTACATGTTTTCACCCATCTCAATAAAAAATAAATTTAGAATAAAATGAATGTAATGGAGAGTCTATTGGTAGCTTTCCAGTATAAAATTCCTGACACATCAGTTAGGTTGTTTTATGAATCATACCGTCAGAGTGAAAGATTTAGTTAATGTTCTTCTGGGCATATCTACCCTGGTTTGCTGTGTTGTTGTTGTTGTACTTTGTCTATTCCAAGATTTCCTGAAATAAAAATATAAGACCATAACATGATCAGTCGTCGAGATAAGTGTAAATAATGCAATGCTCAAAAATCCCTTCTTTATAATGATTATTTGCTCATTATTTCAACCACCGCATGATGTGCCAAAAAGTTTGTTTTGTTTTAAAGAAGCTGAAGAAATCAATCACAGTATTTATCCAATACTATATATTTTGTTATTCTATATCAAGAAATACAAGCCCGAGGTAGAAAATGCAGATCGAGTTTGTGAGATCTGTACATTGACTGAGGCTTTGACTGAGGTATTTGAGGTCAGCATAACAATACAGTTAGTATTGGATTTAATAACAGACAGAAACAAAAGGTATTGGAAGTTTTTAGTACAAAACCCGGTTTTTAGAACACACTCTAAACATTCAATTTTTTATAAAACGAAAACGTAAACATTCAAAAACCATTATAGGACCTTCAAAGTGAAAACAGTTTCTCTGGCATGAACGTGGAAGTTTTCTCCTTATTATTTATAATCGTGGAAAGTTATTATTTAAGCTGGATTTCCACAAGAATCACAAGGAGAGCATAAAAGTAGTTACTTATACTTGCACCACAAAATGTTGTATTTTATTTACTCATATTTAACCAATGAAACATATAGCATACGTAAATAAACTCCTGTAGAGGCAAAGGTCTATACTGTAACCCATTTACTCAAGTACTTGAAGAAGGATAAAATAATTTATCGTGCTTAGTATATGCAATTCTTAGTTGTTATCTGGTGTTCCTGTATTCATTAGAAGCTGTATGCCAAGATGCTGAGCTGCCATACTTTGACTGTTTTTATGTGCATTCACATGTGTCAAACTAAATGATTAGTATATTGTATGCTTTGTTTATATTTTAATCTATTGTGGTTGCTACGAATAAGAATACAGGATTGATACTGGTCTGCACCAAGCCCAGTGATAAGGCTTTCCAACCAATCACACACGCATATTCCTTGTATTCACCTGCTAAATATGGCTGCCAGTCACTAAGAAAGAACCCCAATACCAAGCCCATATAAGGAAATACATGTTGATATTTTTAGTAGTATTTCACACTGCGAACACGTACACTTACCTGAATTGACCTTCAGCAATTGATCGGTTAAGATGTTTACTTTTGTTTTCTGTTTTAGGTAAATGTGAAGTTGATGAGAAGTACACATGATTTGTTATTAAAAACTTCATAATTAATTCATATGCAAAAAGTCTTCCTTCTCTCCATTCCCAACAATTTGAAATATCTGAAGAATGAAACCAAAGGTAAAGTGTAATCAAGAGCTTGCAATGTATTGGTTCCTTCATAATGACGATACCAATCAACTATAATCTTAGCAAACACTGAACACGGTTCTCATAGCTTTATTTTTAATATAGTAAGAACGCTGTTTCTTTAAAAGGCTTTAAAGGAGTTCATTATGTTAGGAGATTCGAGATGTCAATGATAATGGAGAGCTTTGATTAAAAAGGGGAAAAAGTTTAATGCAATAAGATAATTATGTTGTGAAGATAGTGAAAGATTGAAAAAGGTTTTGCTATAAGTACATGCCGTCACCAAAAGCAGCAAGCAACTAATTTTCTGCATGGATAGTTTTTAAAGGCTTAAGATCCATCACAAACCTTTAATATCTTTGGAAGTATAAACACTTGGTCTTTCTTGTTTTTCAATAAATTCTGATGTCGTCAGTTTTGTGATATCTGTTTTCCAGTGAGAACACAATCCTTGCAGTACGAGTTTCATTTGGTACGGTGCAATAAGATCTTTAGATACTAAAAGAACGACACAGTTGTAAGAATTTTAGTAAGGTTTAGTTAGAAAGGTTCTAAAGAAAAAGTCTGAAGCTATGCTCAAAAATCACTCTTCCACAGTGATTATTTACTCTTATGTTGACAACTGGTGTGTGTTTAGTTAGCACTAAAACCCTCACAGTGTTCGAAATAAGAGGAATGAATAATCACTTTGACCTTGCTGCCTGTCAGATTACTGCTATAAGTAAAATATTTATTGAAATCGGTTATTACTAGTTTTCCAGAAATTACTATGTTGAGCATACCATCAAGTATTAGTAATTACACACAGGAAATTCGCAATTTTGTGTATTACAGTATCTACTCAATAGATATTATACTAACCAAGGTATTTGAAAACAGTACTAGCGGTCTGTCTAACTGTTGACGCTGGATGAATGAGGTAATGCGAGAATATCAACCAGTATTCACTCCATTTGCATATTAAATTTGTAAGTGGAACACTCTATAAGAAATAACAACATTTCACAAGTATAACACTGAACTGTAAATCTAGAACACAAAATGTAATAAAGACTAAGAGATCAAATGGCTAAAGATTTGAATCTCATGAAGTTACACGATACACGTTTTTTTTTTATAAGAAACCTAGCCAAGGACCTAGTAGCAAAAGTTTCTTAATATTGACGTCAAAATTGAAGGTTTTTAGTTCTAAAAGTTTTTTAAAGAGTTCCTTAAATTTTTCAAATATTATTAAAGTACAAAGACCAAAACGGACAATAATAACGAGTAAGTATGTTTTAATTGTATCTTGTAGCTTACTAAAAAAATCGCTCGTTTAACAAAAGTACAATTCCATTAAAATCGGCAAGTAATTCTCAGATTTATCGTCAAATAGAACTCGATTTTCGTCTAGCTTCTTGTTGTACCACGAAACAACACCAACATGCCAATCCAAAAAGTTTCTTATCCCAAAAAGCAGGAATAGTTTGTAATAGTAAAAGTTTCTTAATTTTTGAAGATTCTGATACTAGGTTTCTTATAAACCGGTTTCTTATAAAAAAAACAACGTGTACTTACCTACATGATTTCAAACACAAAGCTACCCAGTGGGCAAAAACTTGTTCAAAGTCAGCAGTAAAGAAGCTATAACAACGTCGTTTGATGTTGTTCTAGCACTTTTACTGCGGACTTTGAACAAGTTTTTTCCCACTGACTATGATCTTACATTAACGTAAAGTTTATTTTTGGCATTGACTAAGTGTCGTATGCCAAAGCAGGGATAATGTTCACCTTTCTCTATTGCATGCCCTCTTCTTTTATATGCATCACACACGTTAATGTCCTATAGAAGTCCACTCAATCCACTCTGCACTGCTGGTATCTCTCATGAATCTCACATCTTGTCTTGTAAGTCATGTTTTGTTCAAGTTGAACTTAGAAATCATTGTTTACAAATAAGATTAATGTTAATGTTTAATGCAATACTCCTTTAAAATTAATGATGTCATGAGAAAGCAATCATAGTAATGCAAATAGAAACCAGGTAACAGTAATTTTAGAAAACTAACAAGAAAAGAAAATTCAAAGAGTACAAGGTTGGTATCAAAATGGTGTTGAAAATCATGAAAGATAATTAAAAACAAAATTATGCGTTAAAAAACAAGTATTATGGAGTTCACTTTGAAGTTAATATGAATTTAACATACCTTGACGAGAAAAAGCACAGCATTCATAAATCCTTCAGCTTCACATGCATTCATGAATTTAACTGAACCAGACGTATCCTACATAGAAATAATCCTTATAATATATATTATAATATCTTTTTTTCAGACAACATACTTTTGATTTAAGAATTCCAAGAACAAGACTAGGTTTTCTGAAGGATATAGAAAATCAACGAAAGGTCGAATAGCATTTGTGATTACAATTAGTCACTCATAATCAATACTCTCTGAAAATAATGAGTGCAAGTGGATATCTTTGTACGTACCTGCTCATGCATTCGTTTACCAAGATGATGTACTACTTTTTCAAAAGATTTCATCAGGTACTATAAAAATAAAAAGAATTCACATATACTGGAAAAACTATAAATAATTAAGGTTAAGCTAGCATAGCTTTAGTATAAAATCAGAGTAATATTCTTTTGCCAGCTATGGTTTTATAAATTGTAAGATATTTGCGTTTTAACAGTCCAGTTATACTCATATTGAATGATGTAGTTTTTCATATCATAGACGTAATAAATTATAACAGGGCTACGTTTCGAGAGATACTTCTCTCATCATTGGGCAAAGAACAGAAGAAAAGTTTCAATACATTATGTGAAACTTTTTGACTGCTAGTGCGAATACCAATAGGTAATGAAGAAGCTAATTAATTAGGGACCATCTCCAAAATAGAATTGAGTCAACAATTTTGCAATGGATTAGTTTCTTCCCAACCGGCAAAAACCTGTTCAAAGTCAGCAAAATAACTTTAGAACGTTTTTTGAACATTGTTCTAACGTTATTTTGCTGACTTTAAACAGGTTTTTGCTTGCTGGAACATACCAATCAATCCACTGCATGATCATTGACATAGCACCTTCTGAGCAGTATCTTTTGGCTGAATTTAGTCAAACTTAATTGAAATTTAGAAAAGGTTTCTACAAATTTGTTGATCCCAGCAGGCAAAAATTTGTTAAGTCCACAGTAAAGACGCTAGAACAATGTCGTTCAATATTTTCTTCATAGTTTTATTTTAGTTGCTGTACTTTAACGCAATAGGTTAAAACAATGTAGAGAAAATAATTTCTTTATTTTTGTCAAAATAAGACCTCGACAGCAAGGTCAAAGTCTCCAGATAGTTAATAAGCTTGCACTTTTTCAACTGTCTAATAATAATATTGAATTTAAATTTCTTGAAAAAAAAAATAACCAAAAGTTAACAAACGTACATACCGAGAATTCAGATTTGTTAAGAAAGGTAGAAAATGTTTTTCCTGCAACTTCTCGAATACTGAATTGTTTGTGCGCAAACAATTTAAACAGAACTCCTTCCATGTTGTCTTTCATAAAGTGAGGGAGGGAATCAAAATTATTCTTCCCAATCTAAAATTATAAACTTTCAAAATGTAAACTAAGTCAGTGGACCGCAATCAGAGGAAGTGCCCTTTTTATACTTCCCTCCTTTCAGAGATTCGTTTGATATACTACATTAAGGAAAGAAATGAATGCAGAAGAAATAATGCGGAATTAAAGAATGCTGAATTAAAGTTGCTTCAAATTTGTATTCTTTAGTCACATGCATTTTCAAGATTTTAAAAAAGTTGGTCTAAATTATGAAAAAGAGTATTATTTAAATATTTTTAAAACGAATTAACTCTATTAGTACTGGGCTTTTAAGGGCTCTGTAACACTGGGAGGGGGATTGCACCTCCCTCCCCCCTCCATAACTATTGAACCACTTGTAGTCATCACAAATCGTCATCACAAATCATATAACATTGCTAATTCTTCTTAAAAACCATGTTTTCTTAGAGTTCTATAAAAGCTTTTCTAATTCCATTTTCAGTTTTAGATAGGCAATGTCTTGATGTTTCACACAGTTTTCCGGGTTTTAACTGAAAACCTTGCAAAATACCAAAAATTTTATCCGAAAAATCAGAGGAAAAGAATTTGTCATGTGACCAAACTTGGTGAAAACATTTAAACATTTATTGATGATTTGCAAAGGATTTCCCACTTTAAAATAGGTGGTTTCAGGTTATGACCCATACTGATCCCCCCACAGTGCTAATAGGGTTAAGTACCAAAAAATCTGTTTTAATTATTGCTGATTCACATTCTTTAATGACGCAAAATCACAAGAAATTGTTTATTCACATTCTTTAATTCTGCATGAGCTTAACAAGCTTTTTTCGAGGCGCAATTCGCATTCTATAATTCACATTTTTTTGTTCTGCAAACACTTTCTTCCCCTAAGGTGCTCCAGCATGTCAATACAAATTAAATTTTACATATGGATATATGGCAGGTTGGACCACTGTCACCATTGCCTCTTAGATGTAACAAGGAAAATTAGTCCTTTGTTTCTGTGTACCGATGACTACTTGCAGAGACAATACAATACTAAATGATTTCAATTTTAGAGTAGAATATTATACCTTTATAAGAACAGATGGAGATGTGGTGACATCATTTTTAACACTTGAAGTTGCTACATATTTACAACTTGTAAGAATTTTATCAATACCTAAAACCAAGAAAAATGTAAATAATTTAAACGACTAAGGAGTACTCATCCAATGAATTAAACAGGGATTATAAGAGCATATAATCACTGAACTGTGAAGGAGGTATTTTTCAAGCATAGCTTTATGCTATAAAGCCTGAAAAAATCACCTACCCGATCCCGCTATTTATAACAGAAGATTTTTAGAAGAAAATTAATGCCAGCTGAACAATGATAAATTGTTTTTAAACAATATTCTGGACCTAGGTGAATCTACCTCTGATAGCTCCTTCTGTAGATTGCCATGTTGATGTATCCTGCCATGAACCCTTTTCATTACCACATATCTAAGAAATAAGAAGAGAAATAATATACACCTGTGCAGTATGTGTGTGTTGCTTTATCTTTAGATCTTTATTCTAAGATATAATTATTTTCACTTTTAAAGTAATATCTCTATAATATTTTCCTGTTAGTATTAGGTAAGAAGTTGCCAAATTATAACTAGCTTTTTAATGGATATTATCTATGTTCCATAAAATAACATTACCAAAAGATATTTCTCTTGTCTGCTGGGCATAACAAATATTTGTCATGTGGTTTAATTCATTAAAATTGATGGATCCTACTGGTATCCATATTCATGTCATGGAAATATCCTAAGGGTTGTTTTCGACTTCAGAAAATTTTCTGTACGCATCTGTTGAACGCAAACGAAACGGAAAATGCACACATGTAGAAAGAAATTACAGACATTTCATTGGTAGAAATTTCTACCAATGGATTGTCTAATTTTTTTCTATGCATGCACATTTTCTGTTCTGCATGAAATTTTCTGAAGTGAAAAATGGCCTTAACACCTAACTTCCATGCATGCATACTGCAGTAGTGTTTGTCTAATTGAAGAAAAAAATAGTGTGGAATTTTATAAGTTGATTTCTTCTTTTAGAAGTTGGTTAAGTTTTCTTTTGCTTAATTTTACTGTCAGAAAAGAAAGAAGGAAATTACCAATAAACTAGACTGATTATCAATTTTTTGAAAATATACTGACCTATTTCATTAGTTAACAAGGGAGAATGGGGGTGTAAGTAATTGTACGCATAATATAATGCTCAGTATATCCCCTTACCACTAATCACTTAATTGTTAATACTCTAAGCCTGAAAACAACTGCCAGACATTATCTGTGGAGGAATGTTTTTTTAAGTATAGTTTCAACCAACAAAGCTGAAATTATACTCAAAAACACTCCTCCACAGGTGTTGTTGCTGTTGTTATTTTCAGGCTTGTATGCATACTTGTATAAGTGATAAGAATAAATCTTCCAACTTTTCTTCTGTTAAAAATTCCAATACTATCCCAATCCTTGATGCTGTGTCCTTACGTATGGCTGACCATACATCGGTTAGACCTAATAAAACTATGTCCTAAATGTGAAAGTAGAAATCTTATAAATGGGCCATTCCACAAGCTGGTCACCCTCACTTTTTGTCAGTTTTATTGTTTCGGGGTCTATCTGGAGCTCCTAGTCTGCAAAACAGGCATTCCAGTCATGACTTGAGCTCGTGGAGTGGCACTGGAGATGTTTGTGAAAAGATATAAACAGTTCTTACTATTAGCCTTTAACACACTTAAAAAAGGCAAAACATAAGGGTAACAAACATGGTGTTATCACTATTACTTACCAATGTATTAAATTAGGGACCATTGACAATCAATTTTCATATTATTAACGGCTTTAGGCCATTAAGGGTTATATCCCCTCTCCTTTCCCCCTTAGGGGGGAACAGCCATTCAGTTAAAAAAAAGATTTAACAGCCATAGAAAAAAAGTTAAGACAAAAACCTTTCGCTACTGTGACATCAAAGCAAACACACTGCAGGGCTCGAAATAACAGCCAAGTTGGCTGAAAATATTCTGAAAAATCTCTCCTCCACAGTGATGACCGGCTGTTATTTCGAGCCCTGCACTGCCCCATTCAAAATTTTGAATAGTTCCCAGCTTCAAAGCTAGCTGAATACTATACTGAAAACACTCCTCTACAGGTGATACCTGACAGCAATAATCAGACATACATACCTTTAAAACATTGTAGCACTTAGATACGACAATGATAGGTTTATTGGATATGTTTTTAAACCAACGGAATACACTAAAAATTATTTGCTTTCGAACCACTGGAGAAGTATAAGCTAAAAACACAAAGAACAGTGCTTGGAGTAAGATCAAGTAATCACTGTGGAGGAGTAATTTTTAGTATGCTAAAAAAATACTCCTCTAAAGTGATAAGTTGTTCTTATTCAAGCACTGACAGAATCATGCAACTTAGTAGACCTTTGAGATAAGAGTTAAGAGACAAGAATTAAGTATCTTTTACCATTTTGCCATTGTCCTACACTATTGGCTGGTTTATCACCAATAATAAATTCAAGGGCTTATAAAAAAGGGGGAGGGAGGCGTGGGGTCTGTTATTTATAGGATTTTATGGGAAAATCCTTCTTTGCTGATATTATGTAAAAAATGTCTTAATTATATTTCTTTTGGAGGGGGGGAATGAGGGTGGGGGCTCAAATAATTTTCCTATAATTTATCTAGGATAGATTTGAATTTTTCTTTGGCAACTCTGGATAATGCTTGCAAAATGTGTTTTTTCACAGGAAATTATTTTTATATGCCACCTGTTTTTCCCTTGATGACATCATCATCATAAGTAATGATGTCGTCAAAAAAGTAGTTGTGCTAATATATTAATTATGTGTAGACCTGACTTTCTCGAAAATTTTATTAGTACAGCATGGTCCCATTAAAAGTTGTAGAGGTCCTTTGAATTCCCCATTGAGGAGCCCCAAAAAGGCCCAGTATTAAAGAATATTTTAGGGACCGTCTCCAAAATAAAATCTACTGAGGAGATAGATCCATTGCAAGCTCATTGACCTAACACACTTCTGCTCAGATTGATTGTTGTTGAATTTTTTCAATTTTAACCCTAACAAAAAAGTAGATTTTGGAGCTAGTACTCAAAAAGACTCACCCACAGGTGATGTCCCACAGTTATTTTCAGGCTTGTCTTATAATGCGATCTTATCTTACATTATTAAAATAATGGTCAGACATCACCTGTCGAGGAGTGGCTTTGGAGTAGAGCTTCAAAGCTAAAAACTGTAGTTAAAAAGCACTCCTCCACAGGTGATGTCTGACTGTTATTTTGGAGCTTGATAGTATCAAAATTCCTACTTCATCTTCCGTATTCATGAAACCTAAAACTTGATATCTTCTAATAGAATGTCTTTTTTTTCACAGCGAATGTTTTGCTTTGATAAAAATCAACAACCTTAACAAATTAGTATAAATGCAAACCTTAACTGCCAGACATCACCTGTGGAGGAGGGTTTTTTCAGCAGTGCAGCTGAAAACTAAACTGAATAAACACTCCTCCACAGGTGATGTCCAGCAGTTATTTCAAGGCTTATAACGTCATATATTTCTATTATAATAACAAAGTATAATCTAAATCTTACATGATTTTAACGCAAAACAATAACCAAGTAATAAGTTATATGAAAGGTGATCATGATGCTCAAACCTGAAAAACAAACAGTGTGTATATAAGAAAATAAACAAAGGCAAAAACTTCTAGAATGTAACAAATTAAGAATTTTTTTATATGGTATTATTGGACATAAGTACTGAATTATCGATCCTGCAATTAATTGCTTTCTTCTGTATAAAATACAATTGCAGCCTATTCGAAGACACACTTCCCAATTTAATTTTAAATATAGCAGGCCTCTGAATTCACGGCGACATTCTCCTGTGTAGGAGCATATTTGGAAGCTAATTTGCAGCCAACAGGCTGCAAATTAGTCTCCAAAAATGCTTCTCCAAAGGGGAATGCCAACGTGAATTCAGAAGCCTGATATAATACACTCAGTCCAGGCCATTATATCATTTCGTATGCAGAAAGGTATTGTGTGGTCAGTTGATAATAAAATTCGCCACTTAATTTTTTTTTAATTTCCTTTATGAGAGTTGATTGAAACAAAAAAAGCTACTAACAATTTTTTCACATGGAAAGCAAAATTGTTGCATAATGGTTTACACTTACAGTATGTATTACAAGAAACCTTTCTAAATTTGGTCTTTTTTTTCTATTTCATGATCCACAATGATAAATAATATAAATAAATCATATGAGAGAATGTAAACAAATGGAAAATGAAAAAATGTAGTTATTTTTGGTGGAAATTATCCAGAGCTATTTTGCTATTTGTGATTGTTTGGTATTTAGTGACAATTATATACAGATCTGTACTTAGTATTACACTATTCGTTTTGTAGGTTTCGTAGAACATAATACCACGAAAGATATGCATATTTCCATCAGAACCCTGACCAAGTGGGCAAAAACTTGTTCACAGTCCGCAGTAAAGATGCTAGAACAACATTGGACAACATTGTTCTAGCATCATTGCTGCTGACTTTGAACAAGTTTTGCCCACTGGGTAAGCTTAATGAAACACTTACCATGCAATAAAATTATCACATATCCCGTTTATTTCTTGTCTATATTCGACTTGAACTTTATCAATTACATTTTCATGAATTGCATTATCAGCGGAACATTTTTCAGTCCAGCCAAATTGTTTATCAAATATTATAAATACAAGTTTACTGATTACGTCTTTATCAAATTCAAGAAATTCATTAATGTTTGTATGTGGTATTGGATTGATATGTATTTTTAGACTGCGCAAGTAATTTACTTCTGGATCATCATTATCAAATGAAGGTTTTCTTATAGTTACTTCAGAATCAGAATTCTGAGATTCGACAGGATTTTGTAAAATGGAATATAGGTTTTTTAAAAGTCCTTTGACAGATTCAAGGTTATCCGTTTCAACAATTTCTATCACCATTGTTGTTGCCATAGTAATTATCAATATCTAAAACATTAGTCAAAATAAGATAAAATAATCACTGTGGAGGAGTAACTTTCGAGCATAAAAATCCCTCCTCCACAGTGATCATCTACTCTTGATCATTGTAAAATATTAATTAACATAAATTATGATTTCAAGCTGATGATGCTGATGCAAATAACTGATGCATATTATAACTAACTCACAGCAAGTAAAAATGGTTCTTTTCTGTGCAGTTAAAGTATAACAAATTTCTTGATATTTTCTTATATATATATATGTGAGCCAACTATTCATATAATATTAATGAAGTATATAAACGTCTAGATATAGCATGATTTCATTACACTCTTTGGTATAAGGTTTTTTAAAAAGAAAGCAATAGAAAAATGGATAAATTTTATTCATAATTTCCTCCAGTCTTATGTTTTTTTAATCTTTCTTTTAGAAAATGATTTTGTTAAAGTTTTTATAGAATAAAGATTTTTGATAAAAATAACAAATAAATTATTAGCTATGGTGAACATTGTGCTTGGTCTTAATCAAACAGACTAAAAGTGCTTCTAAGTAGAGGGACAGGGTTCTAGGGAAAAAATCAGGAAAACTGAACTGAAAAAAAATAAAATAATCAAACTTTTAGTGCAATTGGGAAGTTTGTTGCTCCATTTTTAATTGGGAAGATGACTTTATAACGTCATCTCTAAGGGCTGGCTAACGCCCTGAGGGATGTTTATTACTGGAAATTAACATTAAAGGAATGATGTAGTCAAAGTTAAGCCTAGCACATAATTTGTGTACACACATTATATATCACATAGTATAAACTGATGAATATCATTATTAAAATCTAGTATTCGCTCTAGGGATTTATAGGATTTTAATTACAATGGTCTAAAATACTGCAAATAAGATTTTTTTTTAATAAGTCGCTCTCTGTAAGGCATCAAGGCCACTACTTGGCAGAGAGCTAGAAAAAGAGGACACGGTTTACAAAGATGAAAAATGAGAATAACATTGGAAAGATTAAATTAGCATTACTACGATGACTCTAAGGGGTCACAAAAAAAAGAAGCTTTTTTAGAAAAGTATTCTTGTTTTTTCGAAGGATTTCGTACATTTTTACAAAGAACTTCGAGAAGATCAAATCACCTACTTTTCACCAAAGAAAAATAACTTCTCATTTTTTAATCCTTCTCTCTCCCCTCTTAATGGATCATGAATTAAGAGAAAACTTCAACTCTGCTAATCTAAACAAAGAAAACAAAACTTGCTGTCTGTTAAGTATTGTAATTTTTCACTGATTAAAAATAGTTGAAGCAGACTGAGTGGATTTTTCTGAAGAGTAGACTGTTGGGGAGAGTTATAGGATATTCTCAGGGAGCGAATTAACTTTAAATAGTAGGATAGCAAAAAGGCGAATTTTTTTTCAGGATTCGCGATCTATTTTTACAAAATTGCGATCTTGTATTTATCAATTCGCTATATCACAAACTCTTTTGTTTCGCTATCACAAATATATTAATAATTATTCTATCACAAGCTTGTATGATTTATTGCTCTTTCGATGTTCGAGAGTTGACAAAAACTTTGCTATTAAAAAAATCACAACAAACAACGAAGCAATATAATGTTTTTATTCGAATTTTGCAACAATAAAATTTTAATGACTAAAATAACATGTGCATGCGTTAGTACGAGAATACACAACAAAAGACGGGTAGCACATTGAAATTGACAACAATACTGACTATAGAAAGACGGTTCAAACAAAGAATATTTAATATATATTTTATAATAAACAGTTTATAAAGTTACACCTGTTAATTTTCTTCTCTCATTCATTCTCAACTAATGAATTAAAAAGATAATTATTTTACATGCCACAGCTGGTATTGTCGTCACATGCTCTATTTAGATTTTTTTTTTGTATGATGAAGTTAGGTATCACTAAAACGACGTTTAAACGATAATATTGACTCGTATTTCTTCCGTAGGTACCCCTTCGGTTACGCTTATTTGATTCAGATTCTATAAATGCTTTGCTTGCTGTATGTAATACATTTAAATGTTTAGTTAACATCTTACTTGTTTTTGTTCTTTCAGGTGCAGGCATGTGATCAGTCATTACATTAGGTAGATTGGGATTTTGTCCAAAAACTATAAATTAGCTGCTATATCCATGCCACTTCTGTAGACTGTTTCTAGCTATATTAGCCTATGTTAACAAAACATTTAATAGAGTATTTGGACATTGTTCTTTAAGTTTGAGAAGCATCATGTCTGTAACTGAGTGGACTCTCTCACAAAGACCATTTTGAAATGGACTATATGCAGCTTGAAACTTCTCTAATTTCATCAGCATTAAATTCTCCACCATTGTCAGATAGAATGGATTGGATTGGATTCCATTATTCCAAATCCAATTCTCCATTTTTGCCAATACTTGGTCCCGAAAAATAGAAAGAAAAAAATTAGTCAATGGTCTTGTAATATTGAGATATGTTTAGGAGCCATTCTAAAATATTGCCACGAATGCTAGTACCAAATTTCAAAAAGCTAGCACTTTGGGAACAGTCTATTAAGAAAAGTGGGATGCCTCCGCCGCAGCAGAAGGTTACCCAGTTAGCCAATCCAAACTTTGTTTGGTGAGCTAAAAATGATGTGTCTTTGTGTTTGGCAGTTTTTTTGTTTTGGCCAAATGCCCGGCAGTTTGTATTAATGACCCTTTACCTCTCTGTAAATAAGAGTAAAACTCGAATAGTTTCCAGATATAAAATTGACATGTCTATACATTATGGGAAGACACTTTCGTAGGAATAAACTTTTACAGTGTTGTTTACCTATATTTTTGTGAAAGAAATATTAATTTATCGCCAAAGTCCTTTCTCAAGTAGTGACTGCGATTAACTCCGAAAAAGTTTGTATATATGCCAATTAATTTGGGAAGACATCCAGTTCAGAAACGAAAGTAAACATGCTTAGTACCAAGCATAACGCTAGAAAGATAACAAACAGGAAGATAAAACACTCTTGGCAGCTATCGAGCTGAAGAAAAGAAAGCCAATCCTAGCAAATGCTTTTTTAGTTCCTGTTGTCAAAACACATTAATGTTTGATTAATGCGCCATTAAGGTTGCATGTAAACGAAGTTCCTGCAAAAAAGTAATGGAAACCCTCGTATTGATACGAATTATTGTTGTCACAGCTAGTTTTTTCATACAAATCCACACATTGCTAACAAATAAGCTGCGATCAAACTTCACGGTTGAAGAAAGATGTTTATTTTGTGGGAATTTACTTTTGCAGATCAATTGTTTCTGAAGATTTTGTGGGAATAAACTTCTGCAAGATTTTGCGGATTTGAAAAAAATTAGCGAAATCTGTGAAACTTTGTTTCCACGAAACTTTCTTCCATTAATAAAGTTAAGCAGCCCTTACATGATAGAGTTTCACCCTAAACGATCTTGCATATGATTAGTATACATAGAAGAAACCAATCAATCGCAAGCTTGTTTAAGGTGAAACCAAAGCTGCCTAAAAAGTAAACTATGAACACTCATCTTTAGGAAATATGGAGAAAATACTCATTGGTGTAATAAAATCTGAGCAACCAATGGCTGTTAAGTCAGCTGTGGTTGCGCAAATCTCAAAAGCAGCATATACTAACGCCAGCAAAGAAGTTTGTATTAATCTATTGAAAGGGTGTTTGGAATTTTTGTTTTCTTCATCACGAGTCAAGATAGTGGAATCAAATTGTGAAAATTTAGTTAAATCTGTACTTGAAAAATGGATACAACAGAATTTAGAAATTTCAGAAGAATTCGTAATTGAAGAAATATTACAAAGAGAGTTAATTAAGATGGAGAATGACGAGGAAAAAATCAGACACATAACTATGTTAAAGTGTTGTATTGAAATTATAGAAACTTGTCATAAATTGTCTCAGTTTCCATTGCAGGCATTGATTAAAAAGTACTTGTTAGTTTCGTTTAGCGAAGTTAATACTTTAGAATTATTGTCCATATTCTCAGAAATATATCTACAATATCCAATACTCATTCCAGTTCAAGTTGATCTAGAATCAAAAATTGAAATAACAAAAGTGGTTCTAAATGTTGTGGCATCAAGTCCTTTTATACTCTCCTCAACAGGCAGCAACACAGATCAAACAAATCAACCACCAAGCGTCACACAATTGCGTAAAGTGTATCAATTATTTTCTAAATACACTGATGGTGATATCAGATTAATGAAACATACTTCAGGTTACCTGTTTAAATTATTATCTAACGAGAAACAACATCCATCAATTTTATTAGCAAGTTTTTTACCATGTTTAAAGTTAGATTTATTAAGTGGTGATATTGAAGAGCTGATGATAACTAGTATTTCTGATAGCTCACTTACAGTAACACTTGGTCATATTGTTGATTGGCTATGCTTTCCTGATCAAAGTTTGATGGTTGATAAATGGATATTACAGTTCATGCAATGTTTGATCAAGTATCGGAAATTTCAAATCCTTTTCACTGTTATAGATAGTAAAGTAAAGCAGGTAACGATTCTTTACAATAAAATTATTTTGATCAGTCATGTTGAAAATAGTCAGGCCACCCAACTCTATGCTTCTTCTCACAATTTAAAGTTTTATTTTCTTTCGGATGGCTAATACTGTACTAATAAAAAATATCAGAAAATAGATGGAAAGAAATAAGGGAAGACAGCGTTCGAAAAAAGAAGAAATAATCACTGTGGAAGAGTGATTTTTGAGCATTGCTTCAGGCTTAGATTAGTATACTAGGCTATGTAGGAAGTAAAAACAAGTAATCACTATGAAGGAGGGGTTTTTGAGCATACATAGACATAAACTACAATTATTTATAGGACTAGATCAGTTGGTATTAAATCATGTGTCTATTCACAAATACATGAAAACGATGTGTTGGCTGCTCAAAGTAGAACTTGATGTAATGCACAATAAATATTCTCTGAATTTTGGGCTCCACTTTTACTTGTTTTCTAAACAGCTAGTTGTTTTGTTAAAACAGGAAAAACAACCCAGTAACTATGGAACAACCAAGTAACAAGAGAAACAAACCAGAAACAATTAACATTAGCTTGAATTACGATGTGACTCAATGCTTTTGTAATTTGTTCCTTTTTATGATGATTAGAGGGCAAAAATTTATTTAATAAATCTGTTTACTTTACATGTCATCTTTCAGACGGTATGCAATTGAAAGAAGAACCGAAAAATATGAAAGTGTTATTTACACAAGAGTGACAGTGGTTGGCTGTTCCACTTATTACTGGGTTGTTTCACTCATTGTCTGATTAACAGCATTTCTTTGAGTTACATAGACTTTATTTAGTGTCTACCATGTCATATTTTGGTATAGCCATCAAATAGCAGCTGTAATAAGTTATATATGCACTAAGTTATGTATCCCTAAGGGAAAGTATTAGTAGTCGAAATAAGAGTAAATAATCACTGTGGACAAGGGATTTTTGAGCATATCCTCAGGCCTTGTAGCCGTTATATGCTCCAAAAACACTCCTCCACAGCGATCATTTACCCTTATTTTGACCACCGTAGTATAATACTGTGTGTAACAGTGGTCAATATAAAAGCAAGTAATCACTATGGAGGAGTGCTTTTAGATCATCGCTTCAGACTACAAAGTGATTATTTATTCTTATTTACTCGACCACTGTAGAAGCTTTTGTCGCATGTATACTACCACAACCAATCAGTTACAAGTTTGTTGGCACATAATAATTTGTTGTAGTACTGTATATATATATATAGTTTATTAAGATCCTTTATGAGGGTTAATTACCTTCTTGTTCAATTTTAGATCTGCAATTTACTCTACTTTCCACTGATGAGAAAATCTTCCGTTTCTGTTCTAACATTCATGCTAATCAGTTATCTGCATTCACCTGCACCATTTCATCAGGTAAATAACATATGAATACTTTAATTTCATTGTATAATTTTCCGTATCTTACTTTATAGAATGTTGAAAGTAAAATATACACAAAAAAGGCTCAAAAATATATTAAGTTCTGAGAATAGTCTCACAGAGGTTGGAAATATATTAATCCAGTGGTTGTAATAAGAACAAATAATCACTGTAGGAAAAATATTTTTGAGTATAGCTTCAGGCTGCAAAGCTCGAACTTACCTTAGGTGTCTTAATTTTTGTGTGTATTTTTTTCACAAGTATTTAATTTTGTGTGTACAAATTTTTCCAAAGTGCGAAAATATAGTTTCCAATTTTTTTCACAAATTTAGCTTTTTGTTTGATTTCGTACGTACCGATATTCGCAAATTGGGACAAAAAATTTCAAAAGAAACATTTATGATATTATGCCTTGAAAAGAAGTTTGAAATTTTTCGTGTGCAGTGTAACTTTTCACGAATCATTAATTTTGTCCAGATTTTGCATGTACTTATTTTCTTGCCTTATAAAAATGTAATTTTTGCAAAAATCTGGAAATTAATATGCCTAAAGTATGCTCAAAAATCCTCCTTTCGACCACGGCATGGAAGCAATAACAATAACAAGCATCACAAATAATATTTAGTAATATGAAACTGGATTCATTTCATTGACCTGCAATTCACATGCTTAATGATTATTCAAGAACATTTTACTTATTGAGACAAAACATTCAAATTCAAATATTCCAAGTTAATTGTTAATATGACTATATTTGGTTATCTGGATTATCTGTTGTCTTTGTGTTATTGTTGTAAATTGAATCTATTAATTTCTAAATATGCCAAAGGAAACGATGTACCTTGTTCCTTTGTTCATTGCTTCATGTGGGATTTTGTTTTATATAATAGGTGTCTTTAATATTAACACAATTGATGGGATATTTAAAGAAAACAGACAATCATGAAACAAAGCAAACGTGTCAAGTTTTGGTTGAACTGATATATACGTTGATGTATCACTTTCCTGGTTATCCCAACATTTATGCGCCACTTATTGCTGCAATTGAGGTTTGACCAATTTATTTTTTTCAACAAAGGTAAAAAAATAGATGATCTCTTGGTAATAAAGTATAAATCAAAATAAATCAGAATTTTATATCTACTCTATCTATTAATAGAGTCCAGGGGTATGAACAAACATCATAGCTTCAGGTTACAATAATACCTCATCCATAGTGATCATTTATTTTGATCATTGAACTCTGCTAATACAGTAGATACCAAACTGTACTTTATTTATGGGGAGGAATTTTTGTGGTACTTTGTAAGGATTTATTTTTGGAGCATTTACCCTTGGATTTATGTTCTTAGATGATCTTGAAACTTTTTAATCCCATTATGTGTCATATGGGTTTAATTTTGCGATTTGAAGCTAAAAACTTTTAGTTGCGTAAGGAGCCTGTCAACTGCAAAAGCACAAATATTTTTCCCAGTAAAGTATTAGATGATCCATATGTCAAGTATGTCATGTCATATTTACTTTTATAATTCAGGGTTATCCCAAACCTTTGGAAAGTAATATGAAAAAATGGTTGGAAGCAAGTTTCTCAATCCCAAAAGTTGAACTTTCTCATGTTATAATTCAACAACATAAATCAGATACTGGTAAAGTTGGTCTAGAAAATCTTGGTAACACTTGTTACATGAATAGTGTCATCCAGGCTATTTACAACCTAAATTGGTAATTACTTAATTGCTCTTTGTGTCACCCAGCCAGGTTATTTACGATCGAAACATGCAGTAGTCGAAATAATTTTTTTATTACAATCACTAGTACTATAGGTTGAATTGTTGATAATATCACAGCTATAGGCTCCACAAAAAAAGCTATTTTAAAAAATGGCTTCTCCACAGTAATTATTTTTTCTTAATTCGAGTGCTTTTGTCATATCACTTGATGTTGAATATGGACTCTCATATCATTGGTAGAAATAAGAGCAAATAATCACTGTGGAGGATTGATTTTTAAGCATAGCTTCAGGTTACAAGACTCTCTCCTCCACTGTGATTATTTACTCTTATTTTGACCAGTGCATATTGTCGAGTACCTGTTTTTAAGAAATGTTCATCTAAGATCCTCAAAAATTGAGAAACTTTTAGTACTACAAATATTTTCCTATTTTAAGAACCTTTTCTCTTGCCGTAAGTGAATATATTTACCAAAAATTACTGATGGAGTCTAAGTAAAGCCACTGCGTTAGAGATTCAAATATACAGTATGCTAGACACTTTAATCTTTGAAGCAGAAGTACACACAAGGAACTTTTACCAAATGAAATGTGTTTGAAATCTATGTTCAAATTCAGATTGACCATTTTAAGCTTAAAAAAATAAGAAACATTTTAAGAAACTTTTAGAATTAAAAAACATTTCATATATATATTGTTTCATATTTTCGCATGACACAATATCATAGTGATATATTTTTGCATTTTATTTGTTTATAGCATTAAGAATGATGTTCTAAATAATTCATATACGGTTAACTCACAACCTATATCTTCAAATCTTCAATATATATTTGCGTTGTTACATAGTTCTCAGGTAAGTCTTTCAAATATATTTTTCTTGTGCTACAAATATTTTCCTAGTTTCAGAACTTTTTTCTCTTCTCATAAGTGAATATATTTACCAAAAATTACTGATGGAGTCTAAATAAAGTCACTGTGTAATGTAATTTTTGCAAAGAAGAATCAGCGATCTCAGTGGTTGAAATAAGAGCAAATAATCACTGTGCATGATCGATTTTTGAGCATAGCTTTAGGTTACAAAGCCTCCCCCACTGTGATTATTCGCTCTTATTTTGATCTGTGGATCTTGCAAATGATTCATTTCTTCATTACGAATTGCATGCTCATAACATCCCTCTCAGCTTGCAATAATTACAAAGAAGAGTACGAGTCAACAATCTTGCATATGTTCCTCAATATAAACCCTCCTTTGCAGATAGTTATCTCAATCCCAGAGGCTCCAATGTAATACCTAAACGTGTGATGTCAATTTCTCTTAATGGAATGTCCATAAGTTCTTTCTACGCGTGTGCATAATTTTCTGAAGTGGAAAATGGCCATAAGAAACATGAAAATTGATCCAATTGTAATTTCTTACTAGTGTTTGAATTGTGCCTGAAAATAACTGCTGAACTGTCATCTATAGAGGAGTTCTTAACTATACTTAATAATAAGCACTCCTCCATAGAGGTTCGGGAGTTATTTTCAGGATTGACTACCGTATTTACTTACGAATTTAGAGAGCAGCAATTGCACCGAAGGATTTCTATAAAGTATCAAGGCCTTCGTGGTTTTTAGAAGGCTCACAACAGGATTGTTCAGAATATCTAAAATACCTTCTCGATAAAATACAACAAGAGCTTACTGACGAACAAGAGACGCTGAATAAGTTATGTACAGGTGAAATCAATACCACTGTAGAATGTTTACATTGCCACTCATTGTCTTGTAGGAAAGAGACATTTAATGATTTACCATTATCTTTTAATGTGATGACCAACGATCCTTCATCTAGTGGTACATGCACACTCAAAGGAGGAGACTCCTCTGAAAGGATGGAGCGTAAAATGCATGTTGATGTAGCTGCCACGCAAGGTGTTGAAATGGACATTTCTGATGAGATTAATATTCCTCATGATATCGCTGCTGACATAAGCACTTCACTGGAAGATAAAGATATTTCAATGATTAGTATGTTGAATGATTATTGTTCGCCAGAAGAATTAAAGGATTCAAACAAATATTATTGCGAGAAATGTTCTATACTTCAAAACGCAAAGAAATATATAGATATAATAGAATTTCCAAAATATCTAATTTTAACGCTCAAGCGTTTTACATATAACATTGAAACACAAAAACGAAGTAAAATTCTACAAACTGTTCAATATCAGCAATTGTTTAACGTATGTCGTGCTTGTGAAGGGTGTGATCAAGAAATAGTATCTGCTACCGAAGGACTACAGGAGAAATCATTATCTGATGGGCATCATTCAAGAAATCCTTTTACAACTCAACCTGGTTGTATGAGTAACGTGAAATATCGCTTAGTTTCTGTTATTATACACTCTGGACTGTCATCTGATAATGGTCATTATTATTGTTATACATGTAAATACTCTGATGATAACACTCCATCTTGGTGTCTAATGAATGATAGTAATGTGACTCGTGCACCAGTAGATTTTCTATCCAATCTTGGTCACACATTCCCTAGAGATACACCATATGTATGCGTATATGAAAAATATGGTGAACAAGAGCTTTGTTCAGAAGAAACTATATTACAACCAATATTACAAGACATAGTTTTGTCAGATAATCAAAAATACATCCAGGTAAACTTTTGTGCTGCTTAAAATAAGAGCAAATAATCTCTTTGGATGAGTGATGCTAAAACAGTGATTGTTTACTCTTCTTCCGAACACTGGTCTTGTACAATTCAACTGTCAGATATATCTATGGGGGAATATTCATTTTGCGATAACTTTTTTGCTACTAATAATGGTTTCGTATTGAAATTTGTTGAATTTTCTATTGAGTTCCAGACAAGAAAGCTTAAAAAAAGATGATCTCATTCACCACGTTAATCTGTGATACATTATCAATTCTAAGATTTGGAGTCTGTGCATTGAACATAATCTCTCTATTTAATTTTTTAAATAAATGTTTAATGCTTTCAAAAAAACACTGTTTGCTTGTTTTTTTTACGGCCTGACTTTTTCCAACTTTTTTATTCCTCGACCAATAGTTTTACCCTATTATTTACCCAAATCAAATCATTTAGCTGGACTTTTTCCATAACATACTAGATTTCTTTCCCTAAATATGCATTGCCCAACAACAAAATGTTAACAATTGTTAAAAAGTTCTTCAAGAAAATATCAACAATGCACGTTTTTCTCTGTTATTATTCTCTCTTTTATTCCTTTAAATGGATTTTCTGTGCGTTTCATGACAAATTGGGCAACTTTTTTAATATTGGTCCGGGGAAAAGTGACTAATTCGTAAGTTTGATCGGGGAAAATATTTGCTGAGTGACCAAATTTTCTCTTTGTTAATTTTTTCCCGACTCGTTTAGCCCGCTTTTTCTCGATAAAATAGTTGAAAACCCAATTAAAAAGTATGTGTACAATAAAACGTCAAATTTGAGTATTTATCCTGGATATGAAATTTCACTACTCTCCTCCACAGAGTGACTTGACATTATTTTACCTTAAAAAAAAGGTGATTTAATAAAGACGTACAATGTGTGTAATCAAATCATATTTATCTGCTTTCACTTGGTTTGGTGGGCCACTTTCAATACCGTAGCTCTGATTTATTCGTTTATTTCATTTACTTTACGAACACGTCTATACCAACAGAAATCGATCTGCTTCCAGAGTGTTCCTTGATGCATTCGATGATCAGTAGAGAAAAGATGAAATACAAATGTTTATTTTTACTTCTCATGATATGATTATTTTGCTAAAAATTATCCCTCAAAAAAAACCTTTGTGGTAATTCGCGAAAATAAATTCCGACGAATATTTATGATGGCTATCTGCAAAAATTATTCCACCGAAACGTAATTTTTATGGCCATGCGCTAAAATTAATTACAGCGAAATGTAACTTTAAAGTTCTCTACATAGTTAGAATTAAATTAAAAGTTCGTTACTGGGGTATGGTTATTGAGAGTATACCGTATAGCGGTTTTTCTAATTTTAGGAGCTTAAAAATCAAGCATCTAGAAGACAAAACGCTTTCAAATTTCCAAATCCTGATAAAGACAACGACAAAGACAACCCTGGCGGTGGAAATGGACCATGCGGTGGAGGTCTTGGTGGTTCTGGATTTAGTGGAGGGAAATATGTTTTCTAAATGTGTGTGACAAGCACTTACCCTGAATATAACTGTTTTCTGAATATAACTATTTTTACTCAGAAACTCTCCTCGACAGGTGATGTCTGACGGTAATATTCAGGCTTGGTACCTTAAGAGAACTCATTTTGCAGGATACTTCTTGTTGTAGGTATTTAATTTCACGATAAGGTCATATTAGTAAGTACTTGCTCTGATATAGACAAAATGCGAAGGTGAGTCTAAATATACTGCATTTTTATAGGCAAATAAGTAGTGGGTTTGATTTGTTTATTTGTTGGAGCATATCCAACTGACAGTAATTGAAGTAATTTTAGCAATTATTTTTGCTAGTCGAGAAAAATTCATTTTTCCTGGACAATTAATTACGCGAATCAGGGAAACCTAATTTTAGTTGCGTTTATTAAATTTTGCGAATTAAAGCCTAGTTCTCACATGTAAAAATGGTTACTATGTGCCATATAAGAGTACTATCCAGTTGGTGTACGACCTCGGATCAACCTCGAAACGACGTTGTTTCGGCGTCGAATCGTGCACCTACTGGGTGAGTAACATGTAACAATCATAATACCTTATTCGTGCTAATTTTCGCGCAACGATAAGCATTTTTTTCCCGCACATTAATTTTCGCGCATTCATGATATATCAAGTATCTATAAAATAAACTACATAACGTTACTTTTGTAGTCAAAACACACATTTCTCCAACGGAGTTAATCTTTAGCCGTTTCATTCTTTCTAACCAAGTTAAATTTATTTCTTTAAATCGAGTGTTAGTCATTGTTAGCCATGTAATCGCTGGTCTAGCAGCTCCATGCTTTCGAATTTGTTTTTCTATTCACTTCGTCATTATTTATTTACTTCGGTCATGATATGCAAGCATGAAGTTCTTAGTAATCTTCTAAGAATGTATGAAAGGAGTTGTTGTCAGAGTCCATATTTCGCTGTAAAGGAAGGTGCTTGATATATGACAATCAAACACTCGAGTTTTTGTTTTCGTATCAAGTTTGTTGCTTTTAAAATTTATCTTCCATGTTGTTAATTGCGCTAATAGCAAGTAAGCTACCAAGTAATTTACCGTTTTTCCAATCCTCCTTATCTGTTCGTTTAATTACATATTCTTCCGTTTTTGATTCGTTACTTTGTAAGTTTTGTGTTTAAGCTGTGTTAGTAAGGAAACGTTTACTTGTGTGTGAACCAGCAGTGCATATTTTTGATCTACTCTGATGTGATTATCAATAGGTTGTTTAACGTAGCTATGCACAGAAAGGAATTGCTGTGTTAAATGTGTGTCAGTTGTTATAGTATACCATAGATTATATTTGAAACTGCATTTTCTTGTACATCATTTCGCGCGTAATTTCTGAACTAAATTTTGTGCAAAAAAGTTGCAATGCACGAAGATTAGTAAGGTATGAATTATCTCAACAAATTTTGGTTGAAGCCCTTCTGGCATGTGTGACGTCTTATCAACGTCGAAAAAACGTCACGACGTCAAAACAACGTATTTTAGACGTTTATAAGAAATTATTATAATATTATTATTTTATTATTTATTACTTGGATAATCACTTATATAAAACCATAAATAAATTTATTAAGTTCAATAGAATAAGAGCACTAGACTAGATATTATAGCCTGTCTCACAAACTTGACGTCTAAAGGGGAGCGATGCAATCTGTGAGGTGAGAGTCTGTGGAAGAGGCTAAGAATCACCACGCCCAATGCCATCAACCTTTGTTCAGATTTCCTCTAAACATAATTTTATGAAATATATTTTTGCCCACGAATCATACCAAGAAATAATCTAGTCTGTAAAATATTTCCAGAGCCTGGACAAAAGATTTTGAATAATCTTCGTTATTGGAGCTGAGAAGTTTATATTTATTCAGATTTACCTCAGAATCAACCTCGTTCTCAGGGCACTTTGCCCTGTCAAAATATGCAGAGCTTTCCGAATTTCGAAAAGTCAAATAAGCCCTGGCAACAAGGTTGTTCTTAGAATATCTATTTTTTTATGCTTGTAAAATTTTAAATATACTTTAATACATGCTGTATAAAATAAATCGTTTTTTATTTTAGAAAGTAACCACATCTGCAAGAAGAGTTCTTATAATTAATTAGAGTATGTACCCATTGGGTAAAAATCTGTTCAAACTCCACAATAAAGATGTTAGAACAATACTAAAGACGTGGCTCTAGCATCTGCATTACTGCGGACTTTGAACAAGTTTTTGTCTACTGGGACACTCGTTAGTGTTACACCCACGATTGGAATTTATGTTGTTGTAATAAAATCTCCGTCTCAAGCAGAATTTCAAAATCGTCAAATTCAAGAGAATCAGAGTAACAAATATTCTGAACAGCACATGCTACTCCCTGTTCCTTGTTGCGCAAAATTGTATTATGAACTCAGCCAAAGATTAAATAGGCACGAATTTTCCATACTCTGGGATGCGCGTACATTCGGAAAGTGAAATTAAAGAGTATCGCCTAACTCGTCTAATTTTCACCTATATCGAACTACGCGAAAATAACGCAATTTTATGACCCAAACATTTAAGGGGCATAAATATTGCAAGAAATAAGAAGAAACTTGTAATATTCATACCCCTGATTATAGTTATTTTCGCGCAGTTCGATATGGGTTAAAATGAGGAGTTAGGAGATAGGGAATAACCTAATAGAGAAAAAGAAAAAAAACAGTCGTTTCTTTAATTACAACAACCTATATGATTTCACTTTTAAGAGTGTATTTGATTACAAATATGTCACTCAATCATCTTTAACAAATTAGTCCTGCAGGGTAGTCTCAGTTTTAAATAATAAAATACATCTTCTACCATGTATGGCAATATATAGCCTATGACCGACCAGACTGTATTCTTTCACGCTATGTACCTTAATAAAACTGGCGGTGTGTTTTTTGAGAGCTATATTAGCAGTTATATTAAGGTCCACGCTGTGTGTATTACACATAATAACCGCCAGTCATTGTGGGGTTGTGTTGACGTTTGAAATATTCGCCAACGAGTAAGTACAAGAAATGCCACCTCTGCAATTGCTTTCAACGAGAGTGTCAAAGATGTCTCCCTGCAAAATATACAAGAGCTTTAAATTTACATTCGTTTTTTGTTTGATTTGCAATTCTTCTTAGCAATACTTCATCTGTATTTTCACCGGTGTCGTAATCCTTTTTAAAAAATCTCTGATTCTTGACAGGTCCCTGCTGCCTGCATTAATTTTTCTTAGAGTTTTAACGCTATTACTTTTTAATTCAGTTTCTGTAACTTGAAGTAGATGTAAATGCTTTCTCTTTCTTCTTCGTACGTAAAGCAACCAACGATCTTTTCCTGTGCCAAGAAGCATTCCGAAATGCATGGTACCTAAACGATATAATATGCCTGAATATAACTGCCAAACATCACTTGTGGAGATGTGATGAGTTGACAAACGCACTTCCACAGGTGATTGCATTTATATTCTGGCTTGTAATAATGTCATGTCCCAGCCGGCAAAATGTGTTCGAAGTCAGCAAAATACGGGCTTTTTACGGTCTCTGTACGAGGGGGGGGGAATAAAAAGGCCCCCTCTATAACCTTTAATAAAAACGTGTTGTTCAACACTTGAAACTTTCCAGAAAGTTAGGTCAACACAAGCTTAATAAATATTTCAGCAAAATTATTTTCTTGATGACGTAACAACTCATGATGACGTCATCATGAGAAAAGAAGAGTCGGTGAAAAATTTTAGAGTAAAAAAAAATTGTCAGAACAATTACAGCCTTACAAATTTTGTTGCTAAGGGAAGATTATCCCTAGTTACCCTTTTTTTTTTTGCGAAATTTTCGTAGATTGTAGGAAAAGCCACCAAATTCATAGTCCTATAAGCAAATCATTCAAAAGTTATCAAAAAATTATTTTTAGGTTCGCCCGGCTAAAATAGGGGAAGGGTAGGAACTCTGAAAAATCTCGCCACGAACTACTGGAATTGGTTTGCGGATAGAGCAAAAAGGCAAGTTTTGGACGCATTTATAGCCATTTTCTACCCTTTGCGTACTTTCGTTGACGAACTCTTCATTATAAGATTTCACGGGAATGTAAGTTGTCCGATTTTAAACCAAAATGTCGGTCTAAAGGTTGATTTCCATTAGACGGAAAATTCCGCGCGTGCACCAAAAGAAGTCATTCCATTGGTAGAAATTGACATCGCACATCGTGTGGTGCAAATTTCTACTAATGAAATGTCTTCTTTTGACATACGCGCAGAATTTTCCTTCTATAATAGAAATCCACTTCAAGAAGATAAAAACGAGAATCGGGCGAAACCGGAAAAATAAATTATTATGACAAAGAAAAATTCTTACCAGTTTCTCCTTGCATACCATGATGTGGCCATCCAACTTCCCAAACATTGTCAACGTTATAACTTAATATATTTTCCAATCTCTTACTCTCTTCAATCGTTAGAGACGCCAGTGGTACACCGCCATCAACTACCTCCACTGATAAGTCTATGGGGTAAGAATTAATGTATTATTTTCAAGCTCGTCCCCAAAACATGTTTGACTTTATTATTTTCTATCGCAATTTATCCTATCTCTTCATAAATACGCATACTCTTATATACGTATAAGTTACTAGACCAGATAGGGCTAATATATTAGACAACCAAATGGATATTTCCTCCTTTTTGTCAACAATCTTAAAGAGCCATATTCCATACGAAGTGTCCATTCTTATAACTTATAAACTTTTGAAGCGGATTATCTCTTTTTACCATATTTCAGAAACTTCTGGAAGTAATCTATTATTAAAATTTGTGTCTGATGGGTATGGTCGTTTGGACTTTAGATAGTATTCGATATGGTTCTAGCTTTACCGTAAATCAAAAATTACTTTCGTTTGAATGTTGGCTCAAAATGTACATGTGTTAGGGATGAACATTGTTTCTCTAATCACCCAGCCGGTAAAAACCTGCTCAAAGTCAGTAAAATAACTATTTTGCTGACTTTGAACAGGTTTTTGCCGGCTGGGTTAGTATGTAAACATTGGTAAAGAAATTGGCACATTTAGTACTTTTATGACGTCATTTCTATTGTTTCCTTTCACAGCGTGAAAGCCAACTGAATACGGTCCCGTATTACTCTGTATTCGGACTGCCATATACGGTAACACACAATCCGAATAAGGAGAAATGCGGGACCGCATTCGGTAGGCTTTCACGCTAAGGAACAGCAAGGAATTTTACTTACAAAATGGTTGCTATAGATACTTACATCTTTTGCAGTCTGTTAACGTTGTTGGTTTCTTTGAACTATATAATGACGTTTGAAAATTTGATGAGGAAGAAGGTATAATCTTCGTTTTGGTTTCAAATATATTAGATTTTTCACCAATGTTTTTGTTACGATAAAATACTGATTCCTTATTTGGAGTATTTGTTGTAGTTTTTGTTATCTTCTCAGGTAATGTTGTCGATGAAATGATTATGGGAAGTGTTTGTTGTGATGTATGCATCTTACTTTCTTTTAACGTGTTAGAAGCACAATCTGTAAATGAAGGAGTAATAAGATCCAACAGTTTTGAAGATTCAACTGATTTCACAGAAGTTAAATTATGCCCTGATTTTGATACTTTGATAACTGGCGTTGCATCAATTATGTAATCAACCAATCCCGTGCTGCTATTTGTGGGAAATTTATCATGCTGGTGATTTACTGTTTCTAGCAGAGCACTACTATTTGAATACGTTTCCTCTAAACTGGCTGATTTTGATACTTTGATAACTGGCGTTGCATCAATTTTGAAATCAACCAATCCCGTGCTACCATTTGTGGGAAATTTATCATGCTGGTGATTTACTGTTTCTAGCAAAGCACTACTATTTGAATACGTTTCCTCTAAACTGGCTGATTTTGATACTTTGATAACTGGCGTTGCATCAATTTTGTAATCAACCAATCCCGTGCTGCCATTTGTAATAAATTTATCATGCTGGTGACTTACTGTTTGTAGAAAAGCACCACTATTTGGATACATTTCCTCTAAACTTGCTGATTTTGATACTTTGATAACTGGCGTTGCATCAATTATGTAATCAACCAATCCCGTGCTACCATTTGTGGGAAATTTATCATGCTGGTGATTTACTGTTTGTAGCAAAGCACTACTGCTTGGATACGTTTCCTCTAAACTTGCTGATTTTGATACTTTGACAATTGGCGTTGCATCAATTTTGAAATCAACCAATCCCGTGCTGCCATTTGTGGTAAATTTATCATGCTGGTGACTTACTGTTTCTAGCAAAGCACCACTATTTGGATACGTTTCCTCTAAACTTGCTGATTTTGATACTTTGATAACTGGCGTTGCATCAATTTTGAAATCAACCAATCCCGTGCTGCTATTTGTGGGAAATTTATCGTGTTGGTGACTTACTGTTTGTAGCAAAGCACTACTGTTTGGATACGTTTCCTCTAAACTTACTGAAGTAGCAATTTGAGACTTTATTACTTTAGATTGGGACGTAAAATATTTAGCTTCAGAGTTATCATCTCTTTTATCTGTAACTGTACTCATGGTTTCAGAATTTTTAGTAATTTGGGGATTCTGTAAATCATCATTTTGTTGTGAAGGATCATTACTTATCATGTTATTGATTTCTTCGTCTAATAAAGCGTTATATAATTCGATATTCTTCATGAAGATAATTCGTGGTAGAACTTCTACCTCCTCTGTATGATCAACATCGCATGGCTCATCTAGATAAAGAATTACGTGAGTTTTTGAATTACAGGATTTTAAATTATCCGAGTTTATTAAGAAAATCTGAAGGGGAAAGAAAATTTGTTCGAAATACGCGCGTGCTTCTTTTTTGCTCCGCAAAAATGTTCTAAACTCGTCATTTGTGATATTTATTTCTTACGCAACAGTGTCGTGTTTATTTTTTTCCTGCTAAAAGTTTCAGTTTTTGCAGCAAGAAACAAACTAAAAGAATAAATACTAACCAGAGCTCTACCCGAGTAGTTTCCCAGTGGCCATACTTCATATCAACGCCGCGACGTCTTTTCAAAGTTGATATGAAGTCGTGTGCATGCAGAATTAGGACTGGGGCTCATAGACTAAAAAGATACCTATTAGTTGATACTTTAATTTAAATCCTCTGAAATGAACAGCATCATCTGTGACAAACCTAATTGTTGTACTTAAATCCTTTACGCAGAATACCTTCCGAATTTCTTCCCCACAATATTGTCCAATTAGTCGTTCATCATGTTCTTTTGACACGGTAAAAATTGATAAGTGATCGAAGCAATCTGTTAAAGAAAAACAATATATTTTGTATTACATTCGCAGATTGAAAAAACCCGCCAAAGTTTTACATTGACTTGGTTAAACCTGGCATATTTTCAAGGGAATTTAATTTCGCGATTTAACCAAAAATCCGCAAAATTTAAATTTATTCCGATCCATGTTCCAAACGAATGTTTTTCTTCGTAAAATGGGAGCTTTTCTTTATTCGCCGTTTTTTTACTGACACGGCGTGAAATATAGCTTCAGGCCAAAAACCTGTTCAAAGTCAGCAGCAAAGACGTAGAATAGCGTGGAAAACGTTCTTCTAGCCGTCTTTACTGCGGAATTTGAACAGTTTTTGCCCACTGAGATATACTGCCGTTTTGTATGCCGTGCATTACACTTTCACGCTCCTTCTTTCGTCACAAAATTTCATGCGAAAAGTAACATTTCTGGTTTCGTTATAGGAGTTACAATTTTGTGAAAGTAAATTTTCGCGGGAGTGATTTTTTGCGAGATTAAAATTAGAGAGAAAAGGGTATTTTTTGATTACGCGAATGTTGATATAATAAACATTTCGCGAGAATTAACTTCCGCCAACTTAACTTCCGCAACTCTTAGTTCACAAAGTCTTATCAGCAGTGCTTTCTTATTTTATGAATTTATTTATTTCGGTAATTAACATATTTTTATATATTTACTTTAAAAGTTTTTTTTATATTCTAAATTGTATTTTCATAATGTTTTAAATATATATTACTTTTTCCTTATTAACTTCCGCAAATGGCAAACACAACAAAGATATTAAATCGATTTATAACAAATAAGACGTACGCAGATTTTATCAAAAGTTGTTCAAAAAATTTTTCTTTTCACGAATTAAGAAATTCAAAGAATTTCGCGAGAATTTAGTTTCACAATTGGAAAGTGTGAAGGTTTTCTGATTTCGCAAATTGACCCGATTCGCAAAATTTGTGAAAATTTACTCTAAATTTGTGAAAATTCAACAAAAAAATAAATTGTACGAGTGGTTTCTTTGTAACCATTACAAGATTGGTCAACCCAGTGAGCAAAAACTTGTTCAAAGTCCGCAGTAAAGAGGCTAGAACAACGTCGAAGTCATTGTTCTATCTTCTTTACTGATGCGAACTTTGAACAAGTTTTTGCCCACTGGGGATACTCTTCTCTTTAAATTGTATACCATAATGTTGTTTTTCTTCCAATTCAAAATCTTCTATCATTAACTTGATGTTTTTGCCTTGTTCACCCAATATATGAAATGTGCAATACACACCGTCTGGATATTCTAATGGGTAGCCTGGTGATGTTAGTGTACCCGATGGTGATGTATATGTCGTTCTGCAACCTAGATAATACTAACCATAGTGCTTACTAATACTCAATTTCATTTTGCCAAACTTTGAAAGACTTGAAAAACTCGAGAAAATGTTATACAAATAAGCCACCTTATTGGAAGTTATCAACAAACTGAGCTGAATATGGTTAACGGTATTGATTGATATTTGACATATAGCAGTATCCTTATAGGACTTGCATGAACCTCGTTCCCAGGGCTTCTCTCCGCTTTTTGATCTGTGGGCACCCTAGGAACGAGATTGGGTATATCTGTTGTGAAATGAATTGAATATAATTTGACATTGAAAATAGGATGCAATTTACACAATATGAAACCGAAACGAATCCATCTCCGCTATATGGACTATGTATTGCTATGGCAACAGAATGCTGTTCATATACGAGAATATCAGAACTTAAAATTAGAGAAAATTATCACTGTATAGGAGAGATTTTTAGCATAACTTCAGGCAAAATTGTCTGAAGCTACATTAAAAAATTACTCCTCCACAATGATTATTTGTTTTTATTTTAAGCATGGGATATATAGAACCTTATTCAGTAGTCTTTCACCTAGCCCGCAAAAACCTGTTTAAAGTCAGCAAAATATAATACGGACTATTTATTTTCCAGACGCAACCGTTCACTGGATAAAACAATTTACATCGACATTAAAAAATCCGTCACACTCATTACAATAACTCAACGTAACTGTTGTTCTAACGTTATTTTGCTGACTTTGAACAGGTTTTTGACGGCTGGGCACGTTGTGTTGAGGTACAAACCCAGCGGATAAAAACTTGTTCAAAGTCCGCAGTAAAGACGTTTGAACAAACGTCATAACGTCTTCGATGTTTTTTTTCTTCACTTTTTTACTGCGGACTTTAAATGAACAAGTTTATCCCACTGGGACATTACCTGGCAGTGATTTATACTCCATTTGAAAACCTTTCCCATTTCCAGTTGCATCAGAATCCATCACTATGGTAAGCACGTTACTAATACTTCGCACGAGTTCTGGTGGTTTTATACCGCACATTTTTCTGATAGGTATCGCTGTTTCGTCTGCACCATCGTAAATCGTAATCGAATCAAATTTGCAATGCTTTGATTTTTCAATATTCAAATCAATTATTGTAAGATGTATCTGCCAGCCATCATCAACGACAATTTTCCATACACATGTCGCATTATTTGGATAAAATTCGGGATAACCAGGGCTAGTAAACAAAAGCTCACTGAATGAGTATCGGTAGCTACACCCTAAATATAATGTTTATATTAATGGTTGAAATAAGAGTATATAATCCCTGTGGAGGAGTGATTTCTTAGTATAGCTTCAGGCTTTGCAGTCTGAAGCTGTGCTTAAAAATTGCTCCTCCACAGTGATTATTTGTTCTTATTTCGACCACGCATGTACAACAAGGAGGTTTTGTACACAGTTCAGAATACTTCCGCCAAGAAATGATACCAAACAGCTTTATAACACTGACAAATTATTCGACCCATTAGAAATTTTCTTCTCAATTTCCTCCTTATTGTACAAAAGATTTCTTCTTATCGCGTCCTATTAATTTTTCGCGCATTTATTTCGGTGCGAAAATTAAATACAGACTGTGCACTGCGTGTAACAAACTCTCGAATATAAATACAGAATTTTTTACCCAAAATAATATTTATCCTATCCATAAGTGAGAGATTATAAAAAAATAAAAACATTTATTGCGATAACGTAACCTAGCGGGCAAAAATTTGTTCAAAGTCCGTAGTAAAGACCTTTTCAACGTTGTTCTAGTGTCTTTATAGCGAACTTTGAACAAGTTTTTGGTACACCGGGACAAATATCCATAATAGATAACTAACTATAACTCAACTATATTAACCAAGCCTGAAAATAACTGTTAAACATCCCCTGCGAAGGAGTGTTTTTATAGTATAGTTTTACTGCTGAAAACTACACTCAAAAACACTTCTCCTAAGGTGATATCCGACAGTTTATATTCAGGTTGGTAGACGATAATTTTTCATCATCATAAACAAAACAAAACATACCAAATATAACTTACTTTTCCCAATCACGGAACCTTTCTCAGAACATACAACAAAATATAAGATTCCTATGTAATAAATAAAGAATATCATCAACATCTTTGTAGACATCATTCTAACTTCATACATTGAGAGAATAATTATAATTTTTTTTGATCGATTATTAAGTCAATATTTTTTGAAATGGCAGTTGATTGTTTTGTGGAGTAATATCATCACAGTATAGTACAGTGCTTCGTACATTTCACTCATTGTGAGAATAAACATTATCTTATATATTTTCTACTCTCGGATAATTCCTGAATTTTGCGCCGCATGAAATAAAGTTCAGAGTTTATGTTATAAAATCTGAAAGAGAGGTAATGGTGTGAGTGTGGTTCGGAAAGGCCTAGAAGTGCCCGTGGCAAAGTAAACAGATGACGGGAAGGGGACCTAACTATGTATGGTAATATGGTTCCCTCTCCTGTAGGTAATCATATATAGGTCAACAACGACATATTCTTAGATATGAAATAAATATAAATGGGAAATGCTATGTTAGTTAAGAAATGCCTCGAAATTGCTGACCTGTAAAACAATTAATTAGATCTGTAAGTTTTTGGTTTAAGTGGAAGAGTGGCGCCATAAACTCTCTTCCAGATTTTATAACATAACATCTGAACTTTATTTCGGGCTTTATATGATCCCAAACGGCCCTTCTTCTTCCTTTTTTCAAAGTGTTCAAGATAATAACATTCTTTAGAACTCCTCTAGATTAGCCTGAGTTCCAGTCCCTAGTAGTACTTGTAGTTAGAGACTGGAACTCAGGCTACTCTAGAGGGTTTATCTCTTTATCTTATTGCCATATGGATTTTTTGCTCCAGTTTCCACATTTCAGCACATCGGTCAATATATGCTCCTTTCTAGAGTGCCTCGAAGGTCGATTCAGATTTTGTAGAGTGACCTTTAAGCACTGTGATGTCAACCCCAACTTCCTTTAAAATACATTTCAACCACCTACTTATAGTACTTGTACAAGCAGGCTTATAGGGTTCAATAAGGCTCGGTTTCCATTCAGCGTATATTTCCGCGCGTGTAGCTTTTTCCACGCCGAACTTTCCACCAATCAAATTTCTGAATTTTAGAATCCCGCGCGGAAATATACGCCAAATGGAAACCGGGCTTAAAACCTAGAAAAAGTTTAGTGTCTTGGTTCTTTTTCTCCACGGATCTGTTCTTTTTAGATAGCTTTTCAGTGTGCCAACCGGGCACAGTCTCTCCAAAAGCATAAAACTCAAAAAGGATTATTTCCCCCCTGGCCTCAGCATGTTTTGATTTGTCTCCTAATTGAAATATGATTTTTGATTCCCCTACTGACATGAGCTCAGTATTTAGCATATGAAGTTTTGATGCTCTCTTTGCTGCAGGTAGGACAAGTAACGGTTATTTTTAGAGTAAGGTCTTCGTCAGACAAGGCTCATCTTTCACTCGATTCTTAAAATATGTTAGAACATTTCTTGCTGACGTCGGCAACTTTTGGTGCCTTTTCACCTTACAATGTCTTGGAAGTAATGAGCAGCTTCTGACCAACATTCATGTCAATTCTTGACTATTTTAGAGCTCTAGTTACGATTATTTTTTATTATTGCCAACGCTCAGCAGTATATTACTCCCCGCAAAAATATGTATATTTTTTTCCCTTTTTTTTTTTTAACTAGCTACATTGAAAATTTAAAGATGGCAGACAATTTTCACCCTCCTTTTTGCATTTTTAGAAATGTTTCACCTAACAACGCAGAAGGGTGAACCAAAACTACGGCAAACGAACGGAAAATCAAAGAAAGTAAATTCCGTTATCCCCGATATATACCGATAATATTTTATTTTTAACACCCTACTTCGCCCGCTTTCCAGCAATTTGCATTTCTTCACCCTTGCCGGCAACCACTGCAAGAAGTTAGTACACATGAAATGATCTTAAAAAGAGCTGAAACATCCGTAGTTCTAAACATAGTGTTACTGCTAGTTTTTATTATTAACGGTTTATTACGTAAACGAATTTACTTTTCCGTCATATAATTACAATATAATTTTTTTTTCAATTGTATCGTTTATTGCCATTTTTAACGCATCGTGAAGATCAATTTTTAGATATGTTTTGATTTCTTCGGTAATCATTGATATCCATGTTGCACGAGGTCTTCCTCTAGCTTTTTTATATTGTTCCATTGCATAGCTAGGTGCTTGTCTAGCTGTAGTGTTTTTATGCATTCTAGCTACTTTTCCAAACACATTTAATCTTTTTTCCTAATTTTATTGCTTCAAGGGTTTAGTTTGTTTGTGGGTATAGATCATCGCTTTTTATTACTTTTGACCGTCCTTTTACATTTAATATGAATATACTGATTAGTTTGCGTTGAAATGCATTGATTTGTGTATTAATGAATTTTGTGAAAACCCATAAAAATATAAAAATATAGGTTCGACATATACGTTGAAGGTTGATGGTTTGACTGCAATATAATTTTTTTCATTGTCAAAATTATGGCGTAACTTATTTGCAGTGGTCATTGCAAGATTTTTTCTTCGTGGTATATCATTTTCAGCGTCTAAAATGCCCCCAAGCAATTTGCATTTTTTCAATTCATTGTTGCTATTTTTGTTTTTGATGATATATTCTTCATGTTTTTAATTTTTGTATAGCACTATAGTTACGATTATACCATATACAGCCGTTGCATTTGTGACATCCGGAAATATTTCTGGTCTGCAAATGTCCTGGTCTGTAAAATTGACATCTACAATACAAGTAAATTCATAATGGCAAACATCAAATGTCCGAAACTTCAGACATACCTAAATCTATTTTTATAGGTCATAAAATGTACTTTTGATGACTGTCAAGGTTGACCCCTCCTCTGGCTACCAGACTATTTCTATATCTTAGAACATTTTCTACTTCCTCAGTTTAGTATCGCGGTTGTAGGGATCGTAAGTTATAACACCAGTCATAAAGGAACAGTTATCTGGGTGTTTATCGATTGGTGCCCCTTCAATTCTGCAATGCTGGTATGCAGATATTGCAGACCTATATAAACATTGTAAAATAGTTATATATTGGATATGATAAAGTTCTATTAACAAATCTAAGCCAGAGTTTATAGTGGATTCAGTTAGACCACCTGCTTTTGCTGACACCACAAAACTCGCCTTTGCAGACACGGTGTGTAAGCCTTAGTCGTACTGTCTCTCTTTGAGTGCAGCATGATTTCGACAGTGTTTTTCGATATTTCTTTTGCTTCAAGTTGTTGCTTGAGACAAGGATTTTTCTACGAACTTTAGATTTCCTGATTGAATCAGTTGGTGAGGATTTCCCTGATGATTGGTTAGGAGTTGTGTGGAATTTGGTAGGATTAATGGATTTGCTATGGTCATTTTTAGTAATGCTGGGTACCAAGGTTGCCGTGGCCAAAGAAAAGCTATCGGTATTGCTTGTTTCTGGATCTTTTCAGAACCCTATTATTTATAAAGGTGAAAATAGATATGGAAACAGGTTTTGCCAACTTTTGATAATGAGCATTGGTTGCTTTGCACCAAATCTTTTCTTCGTTCGGGTCCTTCCATCGCAACACCACAACCCAGTTGAGAGTTATCATTCGTCCGTAACTGTAAGCCTTTTTTGTGCTTGTATCAAGTCTTGTTGTAAAAACCTGGTTTGAAATAGGGCTGTTAATATCGCTGCGTTGTATAAAGTAATAACGTGGAATTACGAAATTTCTTTCAATAAGGATTTCTACCAACAATCTCATTCCCTCTTCATCTAATTTTTTAGACGGACGCGAGAAAATCCAAACAACCCAGGGTTGTTACAACAAAATGCAACTCTTGCGTCTGCGTCACAAGAGTGAAACAAGCTTGAAGAAGTTATTTATAAACACTGAATCAGAACAACGACGTTAAATACGAATAATAATATGTATCAATTCAATGGTTTTTAATAAAGTAGTCCGGAACGGACAATAATATAAGCATGGGAGAAGAGAAAATTAAACAACAATATAACTAATATAAATATCTGATTTTCTTTTTTAATTTCTCAACAAAAATTGAACAATTAATCTTTACGCCGTGAAAAACAACCGAATATCTCCGTATGCTGGCTGTGTATCGCAATATCATACATATCATAGTACAGAGGTCAGTGTTCGAAATATGGGCAAATAATCACTGTGGAGGAGGGATTTTTGAGTAATTGCTTTGGGCAATTGCCAATACTCAATCATACCGACGGTATTGAAATTAGCCCACGTGAAAGTTAAACCAAGTAGACATATATGAATCACCTAGACGTTATACATGTCATTATGTATGTACTAAATAACAGAATGTCTACGTAGGAAGATATTTTAAAGAAAGCATGTATTTCCAATTTAAGTTATTAAAGGTGTATAGCCCAAATGCTTTTTTTAAGTTTTTAAAAAAGAGTTTTTGCAATTTTTAGGTTCTTTGATTTGGCCAACGGTCTCGTACTACTGCCTAGAATTGGGCGTAAAACGTAATTTGAACCCTTTTTGACTGAAACCGCCAAATTTGTCGAGTCCTTCAATATATCACCTCATGCTGGCACCAAATTTTAAAATGGTATCATTTCGGGAACATAGTCTATACTATTAAGAAGGCCGCCACCGCCGCCAAGTGATATTAATAGCACGTACAAACTTTGTTTAGGGGCAAAAATCACTCTTCCACAGAGATTATTTGCTCGTATATCTAACACTGGTGGTATCCGTGATAGTATTCGGTTGATATTCCCGGCGTTTGTGAACGTAGATTCTAAACAATTTGCTAAAATAAGCGTTTGTCGCCAAAATAAGAAAATACTCGTTAAAGGGTATTCTTTTCATGTCCAATCGCAAAACTGAATCCCGCAAAAACAGTGATATTTACTCTTCTTTCGACAACTGCACTCTTCACTGCAGGTTTGTTATAGCTAAATTGATCTGATTTTAACTTTTTTAACGTATGTTCACCAAAATAAGTATTTTTGAAAATTAACTGGAATTTGAAAGCATAGATATACGAAGAGCAAGGATCAGGATGTGGGGAGTGTAGTGGTCGTAAAGATAGTGCGATAGTTTTATAAAAATATAAAACAGTAGGAAACAAACCGGTTAAAGGTAAAATAAACTACATGGAAACGTTTTTAAAACAGGAGCAAATAAACATTGTGGAGAGCATAGCTTCAGGCTTTGTAGCCTGAAGCTATTCTCAAAAATCACTCCTACACAGTGATTATTTGCTCGTTTCGAACACTGGAAGAGCAATTGAATAAATGTAATCACCAAATAATCGAAAACATCGACAAAAATAATAAAAGTTAACAACATATATTATCCAAAACAAACTCAACAGAATAACAATCATCTTTTGCTTTTTGTGGGTGGGTGGGGGTGTTCATGGAGAGAGTTGGGAGTGTTTATAAAGTGATTACTCTAAAACACATCCGAAAGTTATAATCTGTAAAAACAAGAGTTTTCCACAATCCGACAGCCAGGACTCTGAATTCACGTCGGCATTCCCCTGTGGAGGAGGATCTTTGGATACTAATTTGCAGCCGTCGTGAATTCAGAGGTCTGGACAGTTGATTTAAGAGTTCCATTGATTGATCGGCTAAACAGTCATCTTTCTAACCACCAAAAAAATATATAGATGAAACATCATGGAAAAAATATAAATATAAACAAACCTAAACACAAAGTAACTTTCTCTTTTAAAATAAATAAATAAATATATATATATATTATACTGCATGTGAATCTCATGAAAATATATCTTTAAAAATCGACAATAAATAGAAGCTTTTAAATAAGAAAATGAATCTATAAAATAAGATCCAACAAAAACCAACTGAAGACTATGTATCAAACAAGGAAGGTTTCAATAAAAAATAGAACAACGTTCAACTCAGCTAGGTATATGGATAGCACAAGTTGGAATTAACAGACTATGTATGTACAATCAAGAGATGTACCGAAAAGCAGTCGATGTTTAAAGTTCGCTGAACATTCTGACATACATGCGCTCTTGAATGTCATTGACTAAATAAATATTCTACTGGAGAAGTAAAAAGTAAAAAAATATTTAAGTAGTATCTTCATTAACAAAAACCTTTTTAAAAAAAAGGCATATTGCATATTCCTCAGAACAACAATCACTGGAATATAGAATTACGTGTTTTTATGATAATTATACTATAACACCTTGATGATGGGAGGTGGGGAGTAGAAACAAATACTATAGCTTTTAGGGAAGGGGTATTTGAAGGGGTAGGGAGATAAAGGGAAGGTGACAAGGAGAAATTACGGTAGTTGTGTTTTTGTTCCTCTCTTCTCCCATAATATGAAAATATTCTTCGAAAATCGCATGAAATCCGTATGAAACCCATATTGATAGCATACACACTTAAAACAAGGGTAAATAATCGCTGAAGATGAGAGATTTTTAAGTAGGGTAGTTCTCTCCTCCATATTGATTATTTGCTCCTATTTTAAACACTGTAAATAGTGGACATGTGCTAAAATAACTGCTGGTCATCACTGTGGAGGAGAGATTTGTTGAGAATATTCTGAAAAATATCTCCTCCACAGTGGTGACCAGCAGTTATTTTAACCCCAGTTCTTGCATCATACATGTTACTAGACTACAACAATCGATATTGCTTCATCTATGTTTACATCGATATTCGGTATGATTCGGGCAAATGCTCTCACGTTCCCAGTTATTTTCATTTTGCTTCTTTCGATTTTCACCAAACGTGTCATAAAAATGCGATCTTTCACAGCAGAAAGAGTTAGGTTCTCTTCATCAGAAGAACAATCAGGTAAAATATCATTCTCTTCCAGACAGTTGTCATCAACACATTGTAATATTTTTAGTATTCTTTCTGGTTTAATCAAAGATTTGTTTTCTTTCTTTGGACTTTTCAAAACTTCATGCAAATCACCAAAATTCGTTGGTTTCAATGATTGTTTATAGTATTTAGTTGTTATATGTCGGATTTGTTGATTTGTTTGTTTTATTGGTGTTGATGTTTGCGGTTTAGATAATCCGTTAAAGTAGCTTGTAATTCTAGAATCGTATTGTAAACCATTCAATGGTTCTTGCTTTTCATCTGAAGAAAGATTAACATGAGATATCGTGGAAGGTACCATTTGAACTGTTTTTTTGGGTAACTCGTGCTTTGTCCGTTTCACTTGAACTGGAGAATCAACAAATGTTTCATTAATACTTCTCTTTCTCATTCTCATACAATGCTTTGATTCGGGATTTGGCTTCATAATGCGTTTACGTTCTATGTGGATGCAACTTTCTGCTTGTTCAAAAATATCACAAACTTTGCAGAGATTTTTTCCTTCTAAAAAGAAACACACACACATTTAAGTAGTTATTTTAACGCACAGTTGCTGAGCCTTTTCACTACCAGGTAACATAAAAGTAACTTATTGAGTCTGATTACAATAATAATAATAATAATAATATTTCAATTCGTCTTGAAAAAAAATGTGTCCACAGATCGCTAAACTTACAAGCTGCAAATAAAAATAAAAATTCAAGATAAATACACGCTTATAATTTTCGGTATTTCTAGAACGGCATTCATATGCCTGCTAAATTAGGTTAACGCACAGTCTTATTACACGGTAACATATCTCAAAATCTTTTTTATTTGATACTCAGTCTTAAGTCGAAATTTGAAGAAAAGCGAACATCAACTCTACATTTCATAATTTATGGTAAATATATAGTATGGCTACTAGAGAAAGATAATTGCAACAAAAATGTTTTTTCGAGTACCTTTAACTGAAATTACTCAACAAGTCCAACAGTTATTTCCAGGCTTGTCTATTTATGGAACATTGCCTGTCTACCAATCACCCAGTGGGTAAAAACCTGCTCAAAGTTTACAGTAAAGATGCCATAACAAAGTTGAAAACGTTTTTCTAGCGTTTTTGCTGACCTTGAACAAGTTTTTGCCCACTGGGTAGATCTCACATGTCTTTTTCTATTAAAACATTAACAGATGTTTCTCTTAGCAGCGTTTTATTAAATAAGCTCTTGGCTCGTATAAGCCCCAGAAGTCACATAACCGAACAAATGGTGTAAATAAGCCACTGAGTAGTTTTTAGTTTCAAAGCTGAAAACTATACTTACAAAACACTCCTCAACAGGTGAGGTCCGGTAGTTATATCAAAACCTGAAAAGCAAATAATCACTGTGGAGGAGTAAATTTTGAGCATAACTTCAGGCTACAATGCATGAAGCTATACTCAATATTCCCTATTGTTAATCACTCCACTCCAATGTAAATTTGTAGATGATCCAAAGGAAGTACAAACAGGGGTTAACACAACTGCCGCTCATCACTGTGAAAAAGAGATTTTTCAGAATATTTGCTGTCAATTTGACTGAATACATTCTGAAAAATCCTTCCTTGCCAGTGATGATCGGCAGTTATTTTAAGCTGTGGTATTTATCACACTTGACACATATAATGTACCTGACTTGGTGAAAAGATTTCGTTTTGGAACAAACTTCTTTTTTTGGTATTTTGCAATACAATCTTGATCTACCAAGCCAATCATTCCTCTGTTCCTACCATGTGTTAAATAAGATGGGTTTATTGTTCGAACAAATTTTCGTGACGATGCATTATCACGTTTTATAGAATGATTCTCTTTGTTTTCTGATGCACATAATGGTGATGGTAACTCTTCATTTTTAGCTGCAAGCTGTTCCATTCCAACAATTTCAGGTAAATTTGATATGTCATCAAAATTGTTGTTCTCATCAATATAATCATCCCTTGGTGCAATAGGTATGAAGAACTTCTCACTATCAGCGTTACAATGAGAAATATCTGATAGAAGAGTACCATTTGATAATATGCTCTGTACAGAGTGCTTGGTATTCTGCTTGATATTGTTAGTGCACAATGTATCACTACTGGTGATGGAACTGGGGTTAAATCTATTCTGACATGCTTTTGTTTGCAAATATTGACTTGGTTGTTCTGTTAGGGCAGGTTTAGGTGATACCTTCTTAACCGATGAATCCTTACTATAAGAAGTTCTAGTATAAAAATTATTTACAGCCGGTACTATACTTCCATCTGGATAATATACTGGAAATGTTGGTGGTACATAATGGTATGTGAATACTTGCTTGTTATGACGAGAGACAGGGGTCACAAAGTCAGTAGGGAATGGAGAAACAGGTTTCACAAAGTCAGTAGTGAATGGATTAAAGACAAGATTAGGCATGACAACAGGATTATTTTCTTTCTGCACTGGATAACGGAAGTTCCAAGGAGTATACATATTTGTTGGATTGTATTGTAAACTACTTGTAGAATTTGGAACACACATGAGTCTATAAATAGGTATTGGCTTCTGACTATATTGTAATAAGTGGTGCTGACTTTCAACCGTAGATTGTAAAAAAGGTTTCTGTCTTCTGGTTGTGTGTTGCACTCCCAGATGATGTAATTTTGCGTATGCACGTTGGAAATTTTTGTGAACATTTACTTCGTTTCCATTTCCAATAAATAAAGTTTTTTTATTATCTTCTGTTAATATTTTACGTTTAACGTTACCTAGCATAGGTTGAAGGTATTCAACAGTAGGAATAGGATGCCTGTCGTCTTGCGTAGATATTTTATTATACTCACATTTTGGTTCCTGTATGATGTTACTGCATTCTAAATTAGAAATGATGTCAAAATTGGTGTTTGAATTAACACATTCATTGCCCTTCGCAATACTCTCTTTCTCGATTACCTCTTCATCTTGGCTGTCATTATATGTTCCAGCATCTAGATCAAATTTGAATGGATCAATTGCCTTTGCAAATTCGTTTGATACTTGTACATTAATATCAACTTTCTCAGATGTAGGAGTAATACAGTCATCGCAAAGCAATTTATCAGTGGTCTTATTCGGAGATAATGGTTTATCCTGTTGTTCAACAACAACTGGCACATCTTGAGTTACTGATTGGAAATTAGTTACTGATTGGAAATTAATTCTATCAAGAAGCTTTGAACTTTTCACTGTCGTAAGTTCTGTATACTTTGGTGTACCGTCTATAAAACTACCATCTACATTTGATGATTTAATATTCTCGAGGTCAATATAATCTAAAGAAGCCAAAGAATCCAATGAATCGTCAAATCCAGTAGCAACATCTGTTAATTTATACTTCGTCTTACGATAATTTTGCAGAATTTCTTCTGCAGATAAAGTCTCATTACATCCCAGTTCATCAAATGTAGCAAAATATTTAGAAGATAATACATTAATAAGCTCCATGGTTTGATGTTCTTAAAACAGTCAGATTCATTTGCTAAGTTTATTGCTAAAAGTAATGTGAGAAATATCAGATTTAAAACCTGGACAGTGTACCTGACCTTAAATATAGTTGTAAGTTTTGAACGAAATGCTTCTTGTAACAACAATGTGTAGTCTATCAAAATAAACAGAAGATCTTGATAATACCCAAGTAGTAATCTGTAAGATAAAATCAAAGGTACTGTATTAAAAGTAGCCCACCAAACCAAGTGAAAGTTAAACCTGCTAGGCACATAAATATAATTTGCATACACACATTACACAGTATTTGAATTATTTAAGATGGCAATGTTTCAGGTTAAATAAACGATTGGAACACATTTTCCAAGGTACAATCACAGGTCACTGTGGAAGAGTGCAGTTTCATATCAAAGATAAACACCCAAATTTTACATGTCATTAGGATTTCGTGCCCTTACATAGTAGGTTTTTACTAGCCCTATTAAAAGTTCTATTTTAATAAATCCATTTTATACATAGGATGGTTTTTACTAGCTGATGATATGAAGCACTAGAAAATAGAACAATGTAACAGAAGAATGAATTTCCTTTATTATTCATTATCTTTTTATAAAATTGTTTTAATAAACAAATCTTTCTCTGTTGAATCATGTATTGTCATTATATTTCTAATTTGCATTGGGAGTAATTATTAATGTTATAAAAATCAACATACACTTATGATAGTAATTAAATGTTTTACGAACCTAAGGTGAATTGAATACTAGAATAAACTTATATATGAACTGTACGGGGGTTCGTATTAATGATTTAAAAGTATAAATATATATAAGATGAACTATCGATTTGCAAGTCATTTTAACGAAGAGGACCGGAGAATTACGAGGCAAATTAAGTATTTCCAAGTCATTTTAATGAAGATAATGGGAGAAACGAAGCAAATTAAAGAAAGTCATTCTAATGAAGAAAACGGGAGAATTACGAGGTAAATTAAAGATTTATCATTTTAAAGTAGAAAACAGAAGAATTACGAAGCAAATTAAAGATTTATCATTTTAAAGAAGAAAACAGGAGAATTAAAGATTTCCAAGTCATTTTAATGAAGAAAATGGGAGAATTACAAGCAAATCAATACTGGTTTCAGTATTTGAAATAAGAGCAAATAATTACTGCAGAAGAGTGATTAGAGTGCTAGAAAGCCTGAAACAATGCTCAAAAATCTCTCCTCCACAGTGTTTATTTGTTCTTATTTCAAACACTGGGTTTATAATCAATTTAACAACCTTTTCCTTTTCCGTAAGGAAGGAGAAAATGAACATTGTTTTAGTCGTAAGTCATTACGATAATTTTTATGCACATGTGAATAAGGCTTTAATAAATTTATTGTTTTATAACCATGAAATAAACATTCTATTTTGAATAGATATATACAGTATGTCTAGACATTCTATTTTATTAGAGCTGGTAAACACATGTGCTTTTCATTATGCTAACAAAAGGTGACTAACCAGTGAGTAAACACTTGTTCAAAGTCACCAGTTAAGATGCTAGAACACCATTGTTCGACATTGTTTTAGCGACTTTATTGTGAACTTAGAGGAAGTTTTTAGATTTCCAAAGAGAATTTATTGTAATGGATTATTTCATATCTGCGATGGAGATCATTTAAATATTTTTTGTGGGTTGCGAATTATACACAAAGAAAATATATTGAAGCGCTTGATACTTAAGGCAATTAAGGAGGATTTTCAGTTATAAAAAGGTGATATTATTCTAGGAACTTCTGGAGAAAATTAAATCAAATTTTTTGGCACATTTTATTTTTGCCAATTGTCTGTTATTTGGCGAAAAATATTTTGAGACGGGGGTAATTTTCTGGCTTCTGATAGTTTGGATTACTATTGGCCCATGAATAAGCCCAATATTTGCAGACAGGGGGGAGGGTTAAAATCTTTTGACCTATTGGGTAGCATTGCTATATCGCATTGCTATATCGCATAAGTCTATGGAAATATTTTACATTTCCGGGGGTCAATATTTTAATGAACTCCAAATTTGTTACCCCTGGATTTTACAATTGGAGCTAAAGAATTTAGCTCATGTTAATTGTTATAGATGGTATTGCTTGTTCAGTGGGATCATGTTTCATCTCACTTACCTAGTACAGTAATCTTAGATAGCCAATGTTTACATCTCAAGCTAGCCTTTTGTTTTTGTGCAAATGTTTACAATTTAAGCTAGCCTTTTGCTTTGGTGCCTCGCCTATTAGGGTTGCCTCACTATTTGCTATAAAAAGATTTCAGCATTTTAATCTGGTCTTTTTGACATATCAATACACAGCAATATTCAGTTTCTTCACAGTTTATGTAGTTGGAAGGATCATACATACACTCTTTGCTATGGATGTCCAATGTCTTTAAAAATCAATATACACATATCTTACACAGTTCAGTTGGAAGGTATGTATCGCCAATCGAGGTATTCACAAGGTACGTAACGTATTGACATTATCGAATAAAAGTCTTGTCTTGGTTGGGTCAAAATAATTTCATCTACACCTTCTTTCATAACGAAATAAGTAGCGGTTTGTTGTGTTTTTCGAACAGCATTTATAGGCTTAAAGACCAGATTACTATAGATTTTAATCTGATTAAATATTGCTCGAAAAACGCAAACAGATTGCATTAAGAGGACGTCATTTTAGTATGGTTTATAGAGAGATAATTTTACGTTAGCCGGACTAAATAAACAAATGTAAATACAAGATGTCTGCCATCTGCCTAGTGTACTACGGTCCCTAGTGCAACAAATGACAAGAAATTATCAAGTTAAATTAATTGATTTTCACCAAGTTATGTGAGCTTAAATCTTTTTCCGACTCCGTTGTGTAAATATAGTACGGAAACCGGGCATTCGAAATTCATTCATTATCTTTGTTAACTCGGGAAGAAAATTGTTTTATAGCAAGAATATTGTTGCTTTGCTGCAAGAACATTGTTTTATGGCAAAGAAATTGTTTAATTACAAGAACATTGTTATTACAAGAACGTTGCTTTATTAAAAGAAAATTGTTTTATTTCAAGAAAATTGTTTTAATACAAGAAAATTGTTTTATTACAGGAGAATTGTTTTATTGCAAGAAAATTGTTTTATTAGGGGAAAATTGTTTTATTACAAGAAAATTGTTTTATTACAAGAAAATTGTTTTACTGCAAGAATATTGTTTTAATACAAGAAAATTGTTTTATTGCGAGGATATTGTTTTATTACAAGAAAATTGTTTTAATACAAGAAAATTGTTTTATTACAAGAACATTGCTCTATTACAAGAAAATTGTTTTACTGCAAGAAAATTGTTTTAATGCAAGAAAATTGTTTTATTACAAGAAAATTGTTTTATTACAAGAAAATTGTTTTATTACGAGAAAATTGTTTTAATACAAGAAAATTGTTTTATTACAAGAAAATTGTTTTATTACAAGAAAATTGTTTTATTGCAAGAATATTGTTTTAATGCAAGAAAATTGTTTTATTGCAAGAAAATTGTTTTATTACAAGAACATTGCTCTATTACAAGAAAATTGTTTTACTGCAAGAATATTGTTTTAATGCAAGAAAATTGTTTTAATGCAAGAAAATTGTTTTATTACAAGAAAATTGTTTTATTACGAGAAAATTGTTTTATTACAAGAAAATTGTTTTATTGCAAGAATATTGTTTTAATACAAGAAAATTGTTTTAATACAAGAAAATTGTCTTATTACAAGATAATTGTTTTATTACAAGAAAATTGTTTTATTACAAGAACATTGATCTATTACAAGAAAATTGTTTTAATACAAGAAAATTGTCTTATTACAAGATAATTGTTTTATTACAAGAAAATTGTTTTATT